>JAQIXN010001470.1:0-18128 GCA_034698145.1 Proisotoma minuta
CTTTTTCTCGGTTCAAATGCCGATAAAAATTGGTTGTCAAGAAAAAAAGTGTTCATTTTAATTTTGTCCAAACTATAATTAGTTAATTACCTTATTTTGACTTTAATTAATTACCCGATTATTAATTCCACGTTGTTTATGCAAAAATGTCTCCGGGGGTAGTTTGAGAATTATATGTCCCATTTTGCCTCATTTCCCTAATTAACTAGTTAATTTAACTTGCTAATTGACAGGTAGCAAATTATTTACTAGAAAAATGGGATTTATTAGTTGTAAAAATAGTGCTTTTTCAGACTTTCCATTCATTTTCTTTGAATTGCGTAATTACAGTGCTAAAAACAATGGTAATTGTTGCATGAATGATTTCAAGTTGATAACCTTAACTTTGGTCATAATATTATACGTCACATTACATTGTCTTATAATTTGCATGCAACATTCCAACATTATTTTTTTAAGCAGCTAATTTGTAAAAATCGTCATGAATTTTCATTTCTGGATCTTATTTTTCAGCCTATTCCATCTAAACAAAGGGGTGAGAAAATTGCATATAATGTCAAGCATTGCCTAAAAAATAGTTTTAATTTCAAAACGCAGGTGGAATCAGGAGACAAGACACAAGAACGGGACAATGACAATCATCCCTTAAAATGCTCTGTCGAGACGACTCAAGTGACGCAGTTTACGCCGCTCCCTCCCGGCGGCGGACCACACCCCAAGGCATGCGCCTCGTACATCATCAACAATGAGTTCATCCCTGCAGAAACGATTCCTTGGCGAAACGCCATCTTCCTTGCGGGCTACGATAAAGACTCCCTTCCCATGTATATTTGTCGCGTGGGGGTCAATGGGACGCAGTTTGTTGGCAGGGGTCATTGGGCCTCAAAAAGCAACTACAAGTGCTGGGTGCCGTATCATAATGTAGAGGTGGCATTTGTGGACAGTGTCCAATTCCTAAGGGAGCCTCAGGGCGGGGTCCGATTCATTTGGATCGATCCAATTCATGCGACAGGGAACGGGGAGGGGATGCTAATAGACACTGGTGACGAAGACGACAAGGTGGCATTTGCTCGAACAGCTTATCAAATTCGACTGACGGGACCGGACGGAAAAGATTTACCGGATTGTTTTCGGGATCAGAGGCAGCGAGAACTGTTAATTCCTGGCTACGTTCACTCAAACACCCTTGTTTTCAAGTTTACATATGCGCACAAGGTCCACACGAGCGCGGAAATTCAATTTCTAGGATGTTACGACGATGCCAAGAAAAGAATTAAGCCAGCCAATACATTCAATTTGAACCCTAGTTCTAATTTGACTTTCCCTAGCTAGAATTTATAATATGAATTAAATAAATCTTTGATTTTCTTCTCAAATTTCTAGGGATCATATCCGCTATATTTTCTAAAAAGAAGATGGTATACATGTATATTGATTTAACCTTTGCTGAATAAGTGGATGAGAGAATGATATTTGCATGGTTGTGACGATTAGTTACAAAAGAGTGTGGATGATTACCCGAAGCATAATGACTTTGATCAGTCAGTTGGCACTTTCTCACCATTACCTGGATAATGGTTAAGTAATCAAGTCACGAAAGGAAAGCAAAAGGGCAGCTACTCAATTATTGCATACAAATTGCAGACGGAGAAAGCTCGCCGTGAAAGCTAATTTATGAGATGACATAAATGATTGACACGTATCATTTCAGCGGAGGTAAATAAACATAACAGCAACTGGCCCCGCTCTCACCATTAAAAGTGAATGGTTAAGTAATCAAGTCACGACTACCAAAAACTTATTTATATTTATGGGGTCACCCCAGAATCCAATTATACAATCAATAAGTAGAAAAGGGAATAAATTACTAACACATAATATAAAATATTGACTAGCTATGCAAAACTTTTACAAAACAAAATTCTCAATTGGAATAGAGCATACATCTCAATTTCGCAGCTTCACTCTTCAGTGCACAAAGTTCGATGCGGAGTTTCATGTTTTCCTGTTCCAAGAATGCAGCGCGGATGGCAATTTCGTCTTCTTTGGCGCGACGGGCATCTCGTGATCGCTTTGCGGCCTCGTTATTCTTCCTTCGTCGTTCCCAATATGCTTCATCTTTGAGCTGAAATCATATTTTTTAAAAAAGAGTTGAGAAAAATTAATCTGAGATTTTTCTCACCTGCTGCTCACTTTTCCCCATTTTCCTTTCGCTTGGTGAACTGAGTGGGTGTGGCTGCTCGGAGTGGGAGTGGCTGAATGTGAGTCCTTCTTCTGAATGGTGGGAGCCCTTGAGGGAGCTCGGCCTTCGTCCCCTGGACACTTGTGACGAGGACAACATCTGTTTCCGAAATTCGGCGTATGCTTGCTGGCTTTGTTGTTGGAAGAGGGCCTCAGATAAAGCCACACCCCCTGAGCCAGGACTAGCCCCACTGCCCCCAAAACCATACATCCCTACGGCAGAGAAAGACATGGGATCTTTTGGGTATGCCTACAAGGAATAACAACAAAATTAGTTGTTAGTTTTTAAGAATCTCAATTTGCCTCATAGTTGGAAACCATCCCCTTACTTTGATATAATATGAGACAAAAAGAACAAGCTGAACTAGCTGAAGCAAACTTACTTTGAAAGGTCTCGTAACTCGTGCTTTTCCTCCCCCAGTCCCCGCATTTGGATTTACAGCCCCATTTGGAACTGAATTGTTTGCATTTGCTTGATGCTGCATCTGCTGCTGCTGATGATAGTTCAAGAATTGAGCCCCAGCCCCACCCACAGACCCTTGGGGTGAGTGACCATCCAGCATGGGAAGAAATCCAACTGCCAACTGCTGCTGAGGACTTAGATTACCCCAAGGAACAAACCCATTAGCTAAATTAGCACCGCCCATGCCCCCAGCCCCAAAGGGAGTAATCACTGGAGAATTTGCCACTGTTTCCTGCATACAAGGGCTTAGAATCGGAGAGGAAGATTTTGAGGACAACGAAGTACTCATTGACCCCGCATGTGACCTTTCCCCCTCTTCTTTTAAATTTTCTTGCTGAGGCTTCATCTTGAGACTTAGGATGGTCCTTAGCCGCTCCACTGAGGACTGAGGGCTCGAGCTCTCCTCGTCCACCTCCAACTCTTCCTCTTCTTCTTCGTCGTCAGAAGCTTCCGAGCTTTCAACCTTCTTTTTGGAAAAGTCCAGCGGACTCTCGTCCACGGACTTGTTGTAAAGAAATGACAACTGCTGATGCTGAAGTTGACGCGTCATTTCTCCCAAAATGTTAAAACGAACGGACGCAACAGACGCGGGCGAAGAATTGGACATCATTTTATTAAATTACTGCAAATATTATAAAGAGTCATGAATTATTCAAAGAATGAATGATGGAGATTGGGAAGAGAGACAATTTCAATTTCAATTAGCTTGCAAAGAGAGGGGAGCTCAAGGTAGTGTAGTGACCTCAGTGAATGACATGACACATGTAGCCAAAGAAGAAATTTGTCACTCACACCTGCCCTTAAGGACTAAACTTAAATAATAGCCCTTTCAATTTGAAGATCCAGAAGTTGACCTCAAAGATGAAAATCTAGAATATGAAAAGGTGAAAATGAGAGTGGAGTGTGCCTGCGTCTGTTGATCACAAAATGATAAAATTCTGGAATTTAAAAAAAAATTCTGAGCTGGACTTTGGTTGAGAAATGCCAAAAATTGATAATGAATGATTGTTAGCCAACAAAGTGTGAGGATTGGGTAAAAAGAGAGCCAATGGACGTAAGAGTTACGTAACTCGGCCCCTCAACTCTTCTCTTTGTTGCTTTCCTCAAATGAATGAATATCTTAAGGAGAAAATTATAATTTATAATGGGAATAACAGCACTTGTCACTTTGATATAGTTTCGCAACCGTTGGGTGGATGAATGACCGTGGCGTTGACCTAAGTTGCTAACACTGATTTCCTCTGGGGCAGTGTGAGAATGATAAAAAAGCCTATGACCGAGAACTGTGCGTCTAAAACTCTGTGATTACAAAGAGTGCTTACCGCTAATGAATGTAGAGACAAAGGGAGTGGACGGGTCAAACTTAAAACTGTCCAACTTTTCAAAGTCACAACAAGATAAATGATCACTCTTTCTTATGCAAAAGTCTCGGATTTCTTGAAACCACAAAGTGCCACAATTTCCGCCTAATGACCAACAAGAATTGAAAGGATTGGGTCAAGTTTTGAGAGCAAGGGTTGTGGACGTCTGTGTCGTCTAAATAGCTGACCACAAATGACTCCAGAAAGAGAAGAGAAAGAGCCAACAGTTGAGGAGATATATTACTTATGTATTGACTAAACATTACCAGCAAAGGTCTATTTTTACCCTGTCCCTTAACTACGTGCTTTGTGGTAGACTTCAGGGCAAAAGCACAAAGGAGAAAGACGCCCACATTTATATTATTTTCCTCTAAATTGTATTGTAAGCCATGCATAACATGTATATATAAGCAGTGCATAAGATGAGATTGAAGATAGCCCTTATCTTAATCCTTCTCAGGAAAACTTGATACCTGTTTCTTTTTGTCATTTTGGATAATATTATGCAAAGACAATACACACAAAGATACAATTCATTTTTTTGAATCCCCTTTTCCTTCTTAAAACTTGAAAGTAATCAGCTACTCTACGTTTGTCTTTAATTAAGAAGGATGTGGCTCTTTGTTAATTGTTTTCTATTTTTATAATGAATGAACATTTAAATTTCTGGCTTTTTAAACACCCTGTAGAACGTTAAATTCAGACATTTCTGTAGATGACGCATTATTAAACCAACGCTGCAATTTTCTCCAGTAAAATTGCGAAATCTTGAAATACATTTTGTAACATATTATTATGCGTTGTTCAAATTTATTTATGAGAATCTTCTAGAAAACTATATTAAAGGTCACGGACGTAATAAAAATTGTTGCATTACTTTTTGTTCCGTGCAAAGCTCGTGGTTCGCCTCGTGAAGCTTCAGCTGCACAAATTATTCAAAATTAATTCATCTTCATGAATTGTAGTGGCAAAGACCTTAACCTTCTATAAAATGCAACGAGACATATTATATGTAGACATTTCAAAGGTAAATAAATGAATATTTTCCGAGCATATAAAAAGTTGTCACTTTACGACGCTTTGCAGGCCACTGACATTTACTTGGTCTTGGAGTCTTGTAATAAATAAAAATTCCTCCAGTCGTTAAAGCAGCACGTTGCAAATTACGTGATTGAAGAAGAAAAAATTGTGGCTTCAAGGATTGAGCCCAACGCGTGGAAAATTTTTACGTAAAATTACATAAAAAGTTGTAGAAATTATTCCAAAATAAATGATATGTTTAAAATTTAAAAGTGGTGGATTGCGTCAAAACTTTTGACACGTTAAAAGTGTCTAGAACTGCTACAAATAAGGAGAATAATAAATTCATCATTGTGCCCATCCATTCAACTCTTTTGTCCCTTTTCCCTTCACAATGCAGGAAAGGGAACAATTGATTACTTCACGAGGACCCAATGAAATGAACAAATGGAAAATAGGCTAAAAATAGAACTTTTGTGAATGGACATTGTGGCATTAGCTCTAAGGGCAAGCTACTTACTCAGTATTATTTCATGGGGGCGGACTTTCTCACTTCATTTCATATTTTGTGCTTCACTTTTTGTCATCCTGCCTTATAAAATCGGTGAACGTACACTTTGTACATGCTAATTTTTCGAAATATTTGCTTAGAATTACACTGTAACTTGATAGAATTGCAAAACCCATAAAAAAAATTGCATTTCCAGGAAATGGTTTAAATTCCTTTGCCATGTTTAATACCAGATTTACAACTTAAAAGTAAGACCGTTGCACTCCAATTCCGCCAGATGGGGGTTATAAAAAAGGTCAATTAAATAAAACGGAAATGCCAAAAAAAATATAATTCTGAAAAATTCATTCAATTTGTATGCAAAAATTCAGCTCACAAGTTTCGGGCAGTTGTGGCTTGTGAAAAATAGCCCAACGCCAGTTGTTCAATTGCCGAAGAGTTGCATTTGAATTATTCATTGAACCAAATCCAAATCTGTTTGTGTGTGTCAAAAAATTCTCACCCCTTCCTCTAATAATCAAAGACCGAGTCCAAAAATAACAAAATTCTACGAAAAAAAAACAATATTTAAAGACTACTTTTTTGATTTTTAACCAGTTTTGCATATGTACATAATAATCACAAACAAATAATTAAATCTCTAAAGTCCGCAGATAAGATGTTATCTCGTACAAATATCTTATGAATAAAGGGAATAATAGAGAGACTAATGATCACGTATGTATATGTATGAGATTTTTAACAATGGACCGGAACTATGAGTTCCTGACCATTGAAGTGTCCTTTGAGTGTCCACCGAGAATTCATCTTCATTAGGATGGAATTAAGAAAATCCCACGCACTCAAAAGGTGTGAGTTGAAGAGGAATTAGCTAAATTTAGAGGAAAATTACAAAAGATTTGTCCACCTTAGCTGACCTCCATGTATGAAGTTGCCATATGACAGCATATGGCAGTTACTACCACCTACTGAGGTCGGAAGCCCTCAAACAAACGAAATATCTCCAAAATTCACATAATAAATACAAGAAATGCAAATCCGATTTGTTCACATGAGAAAAGGCCAACACTATATAATAGTTTCAAGGAGGTCTAAGCTAACAATTTCTTGAAAATTGACCTGAATTATTAAAAAAGTCTAAAAAAAAGTTGACACAAATGAGGTACAATTGAAGGCAAGATAATAAACAATAAAAAGGCTTTAAGTAAAGTAAATTCCTTTTAAGATATTGATTTAACTTTAACTCAACAAACGTTGTAAAAAAATAGTTGGAAGTACCCAAACTAAAATTAGTACAAATGAATGCAGACCTTTTTATGGCTTTTGTACGTAAAGTGTTTAAAAGTCAAATTTTCTACGAATTTATTATTAAATAAACCTTTTTGCAGAACGTTTGCTGCATGCATTTAACAACAAATTGCAATTAAGGGACACTTGCATTTTTGTTTGCTTAAACGTATAAATGAAGGAGCAAGCGACGCCACGTGCCCTCAGCCAAATGAAATGAGATGCAATGGAAAAGAGCAGAAGGTGGATGTGACGGTGATATTTTTGGACACAATAGAATACGAAAGAGCCAGCAGTTGTCCCAAGGACGATAGACAGCACAACAAACGAACAAACTGTGTATTTGTTGAGGTAGAGCAAGATGAGATAATTATCATTTGCGGAATTTGTAAACACACGCCTACCACATGCCATCGGTAAATAACAAGGCAGTAGTTGAAGGAATTTAAACTCATTTGGATAAATTACTAATTTTCTCAAGATTTAAAAATAACTGGATTTAGCTACTCTAATAAATATGACAGAACTGTCAACTTGAGCCTGACACTGACCAACTGAACTTGACACTTTGAAGCTATAAATCTATTAACTCTTTTCATATTTATGTGTATTGTTGAATATTGTACCATCAATCAAAATTCATTGTGAATATAAGATCCTGACAGTAAACTATCGTAAATTAAAAAAATAAGCTGAACATGTCTATAAAATTGTCAATTTTGGGTAAAAATGTATTATCTCAATTTGAGATTCTCAAAGTTTGAGATTTAGAAAATCTCCTTACAAAAAGTAAGGATGAATTTAAAGGCTCGCAGTCGACCTCTACGAAATATTTTATAAAATAGACCCTTTATAATTTGACTCGCTTGAAAAGATGGAGACTCGAAAACAAATATTAGGAGTAAACTTGATGTTTGAAACTTTGATAACTTCTACATAATTTGTATTGACTTGACTTTATAACAAAATTGAACTAAAGTAATTAATTAAAAATATTAAACAACTATTTTTGCTGTTTGACAACATGAGCTAAATCAAATTTTCCTCGAATACATTTCAATTTGACTCCAGGGACGTCTTGCAAACGGCCACAGCGTACGAGTACAATGTTATGTTCCTACAGGACAAAATGAGGAACAAACATGATTAGCACAAATTAAAAAAAATTATGGCTTTACTTAAAAAAAACATACTTGTAAATTATGTCCGATTCCAGGAACATAAGCAACGGCCTCCTTGCCATTCGATAAGCGAACAAGGACACATTTTCTATTTGCAGAATTTGGTTTTTTGGGTTTTTTGATGAGTGTTTTAAGGACGACGCCCTTTAACATGGGGGAACCGTCCAAGGGCTTTCTTGGAGGTCGAAATTTCTTGTGCGGGCCAGTCTTGTGCATTTGGAACAATGTCGCAAAGTTTCGTTGGGGTTGAGATAAGATTCTAGAGGAATTATAATTACATTTTCATTAAATAAACAATTGCAGGGTGTTAGAGAGTGCAATATAATTAATTCTATTCAAACGTACGTCAGAGTTCTTTGAAATAGGGAGGATAACGATTCCGCACCATTTTGAGGTTGTAGCAAACTAAAAGTTGTGTAATTTCTGGATAAATTCTGCTCCCCAGCGATCCTAAACAATGTTAATTATTGATGAAAATTATGAAGTTGAACAATGTAGTCTAGTAAAATTTACCTAATCTGGGGTTGAGCTGGGCTAAAGCTCTGCGCCAAACTGCGTCGAAAAAGGGTCGCTACCCTTGAAATAACATTCATCTTCAAATTAATTGGCAAAATTTGCCCAGTTTGCTTTAAGAAATTTCAAATCGGAGTATCGGAGCGATTCCCGCATTTCCCTCCTCAAAGGGAAATCCAAGATTTTTGAAATCATGCTCATAATAGTCATAATAAATATAATAATACTTATGTGCAAACGGAAAGGGATTTTAAAGAAAATTTGACTCGTTTCCTAAAATTGCTGAGAATTTTAAATTTTATTATTTTTCTTATTTATCCCAAGTATTCTAACATTTAACCTAATTGCATAACATGTGGATAAAGAAATCTCTTTTCATGTGCATATGCATTAGCAGTCGTTTTCAACCTCTCGATGAGATTTCCTAAACGCTATTAATTATTATTTCTGTTATTAATTTAATTACTAGATTAATAGATACAGACAATTGATAATTCAAAATTATGAATAATTGCTTTTGCTGTAAAAAAAAGTTGTGCCATCTAGCGAATAATACATTCAAGCTTTATTTTTTGAAAACTATGATTAAATAAGGTATAAGCTTTTTCTTTTCTCATGAGAAATATGAAAGCATTAATTGCGTAATTTAAGGAATTTGGTTGATTAGTTGATGTTGATTTATTCCTTGTTTGGTTTGAAAAGTGGGTGGAGAGGCTCACTTGATGTGTTGGGCTCAGGTGCCTTCTTTCTCACTCAATAAGGAAGAAAATTAGGGGCTCCAAGTTAAGAAATCTAGAAAAAATCTCATAATTTGTATCTAGTTAGCCCTGGAGTTGAAAACCAAATTAAAATTAAGCTCGAGGATCGACGCTCCAAAAATTTTAAACATTCTTAAAACTGCTTTTGGCCCGAGTAAGGGATTATATGCGTTTGTCCTGTCCGTCAGTCCATCCGTCTGGGATTGTACCAAAACTCATGCAAAAAGTCAAAAATATTAAGCTTATATTATATTAAGTTAGTAAACATAAAATAAGGTGCAATTTTATTGTATATAAGTAAAGAAAGACAACGAAGAGTAAAAAAAAACATTGAAATTAACAACGGCAGACTTGTTTCGAATCATACTTACAACTTAAGTATAAGTATGTATAGTTGCATAAAATGGACAAAGTGATACAATCCCTGGCTCGGGCCATTTGAACGCTGTTTCTGAGACTTGAAAGCTTAATTCCAGGCAGGATCGAATGGGCGATGGAATTTACACTACATATAAAAAATATGACGGGTAAAATTATGTGTCTGTGTTTGTTTTTAACCATGCGTGTCAGCTCTAAAATATTTTACAGACAATCAACAATAAATAAATAAATGATCCGATGAATCCGTCAGCTCAGAAACATGATTAAACGTTTTAAGGGCTGAGCACAAAAGACGATTCCCTTTGAAATCTTTTAATTTTTGTTCGTTTTATGGCTGAATGCTCCTCCTTGTTGGAGATGTCTGGAATTTTGGATACAAATAAGAGTTCTCAGCGTGAGTCTCATCTCTTTCTAATCAGGGGTGCGTAGCGTAGATCTTGAACAGTTGACAGATTGTTCATTACTTTTTTGATCTATCTTTATGCCCACGGCTGCAAAAGTATTCTTTAGAGACACGCAGTTAAAGTTAAATAGAGGAGATTAATTGCCTAAATAAGGAATTTTACTACTTGCCAACTGCAAAACAATTGGACCAATTTTGAATATGGGTCATTAGCAATTTGATTGTTTAGAGTGAATTCCATTCTTTGAGGTGTGGTTTGGTTTAAATTTGATGGATGAAGCTCCAGGATGATTGAAGATGAAAGGGCGGCTAACAAGATGAGCAACAATCAGCTTTTCTTGGCTCATTGTTGAAAGTTCAATTGGCATTTAATGATTTGTCGGCTATTGTCGGCTAATAAAAAGGGAAAATTGCATTTGATTTGAATGGAATTTGAATTATTGCAGGCAGGAGTTTGAAACATAAATAAAATTGTTCTAGACAATTTTGTTTTTAGAACGTTTGAAAACAAACCCTTTTTTTAAATTTGGATTTAACTTTATAGCAAAGAGCTGCATGCACAAAAGCCGAAATATGTATAACTATGCGATTGAGCCTTTGACCTTATTTGATTGCATGATTTTATTTTATTCATTATTTCGAAAAGGGCGGACTCTCATAAATTTTCTCCACCTTCCGTCCACCTGAATTTACAACTTTTTCATGTTTCGTGAAATGAACTGGAGTAGAAACCAACTAAACTAACGATCTCTTATCCAAGTTCTCATCTCCTGATTTGCATATTCAGAATAATTTCTCACCACTCTCTCAGTGTTAAAATCACACTAACTATAAAAAACCAGCAATCATAAAATAAAATAAAAACACAGGAATTTATGCAAAGGAGCATCATCCCATGCACGCGATCTTTAATTATCATCAACTGGAATAATCTAACAAATGATTCAGAAATGAAAATTCAATGTATGTACATATTTATTTTGACTAAGATTTAACATGTAGAGTTTTACGAAGCTATGAAAAATATGTTTTTTGTTTGGCAAAAAAAATCAAAAAATTTTCAAAAAAGAAAATTCACCAGATGACTCAGATTCATTAAAAAAATTTAGCAAACAAGTAATAATATGCCAATATGCTCAATTTGGTAACTACTTTTATTTGGAGCTAATAAACCCGGGAAAATTGTTGTAATAAGTAAGAAGCTATGTTTGTTTTTGAGTATTATTGGTCTAATTTGGCTTGGCTTTGTTGTTTGAGTCCTTGTTTGCCTGCGGAGTTCTCAGCCCAGTCCATGTTCGTTCTAAAAGGGATCCAACTCGTCTTCTTCTTTGTCCATTTTTTGTACACCAACATCTGCATCCATCCACCAAACGAAAAACCTGCTTTACAATTATACACCAACCCATATACTTAACTTTAACTTATCCAGTCTCATGGATCAAACAACCAAGCTTCATTTTCCCAAAAGTATGAAATTGTTGGGCAATATATAACTGCAGAATCTATGGATGTTAATTTTGAAAGAGAGATCCTTTCCAGCCGGACTTGATCTTGTATTGCTTGGAGTTAACGTCTTTGAATCTTGAGAAGGTTTGGACCTCAACACTTTTGGTCATGCACAGTTTCCTACATGCACATCTTGTATGCTTAGAACCCTTCTTTGGACATGTACGGGATGGATGAACGACCCTTAATAAGGAGATGGAGGGATGAAGGAATTCTTGGGAGTCAGTCGTTCCCAAAGCTTTGCTTCGAAAGCAACAAGTTTGCAGATCACTCCCAAAAGTACAACAACGTGTACTTGGCTATTGCATGCATCCCATTAAATGCATTTATAAAAAGAACAAGAGTGAATTAACTTTTCGAAAGCAAACGTTTGGAAACGGCATTGAGTGAAATGAGACTGCATAATATCAATCGAGGTCAAAGGAATTGATGGGCAGCTGAAATTATAAAGTGACAATTTAAAAGGAAGAAGGTTCTTGACAAAACTGTGAAAGTGTGCCCTTCCTTACAAAAAGTTCCCTTAAGGCCTCTGTATTCAAAGAAGAGGATGAAGGAGTGGAGAAATCTGCCGGTAAGATAAATATTGTATACGTATGAGGGTTGAAGGTCAGCGTTTTGTTTGCTCTTTTTCTTTATCTGCTATTATGTAACAAGAGACAATAACATCATCAACAAACAATAAATGTCACAAATTAATTGAGAGTCTCAAACTATAACCGAGTCAACTCTCAATTAAAAAGAAGCTGACGCTCAGACAATATTTGACTTTCTCACATTCTTGAAAAGACATAAAACTAATTTGAGCTATACATACAAAATACGGCATGAAATGAAATCTGGTAGCAGTTAAAAATTCCAATTTATATATGGTTGTATTTTACACGGATCCATTTAAGGATTTGCTTCTGCATAGTTCTCCATTTCATTAATTTTCATCCTTATAAGTCAACAACAAATCTAACCAACTCTAAAAGCAAATAACTTTAGTTTTATTAGCAATGTTTGCATTTTAGTGCTAATGAAAGCGTTTCCAAATCCAAATCAGAACAAGAATCAATCTTTAATCTTTGAAATGCAATATAGTCTGTAGTGGAATTTTTGGTTTGAAGTTCGAATCGTGACAAAGATTTGTCTCGTGGTTGCCTCCAGTCACTAAATTCCAAACCAATGTTCAATTCAAAGGAATAAATGAATTAGCATACCACTTATTCATTGTATTGTAGTCAACAATTAAACATTGAAACATTTGGGCGTACGTACGAAAAGACGGACAAAATGAATCGTTCTCACTCCTGCCTTAAAAAGGAAGGAGATAAAATAAAATAAATGTTTCGTCGCATCTCATTAATTTAACTTTGCTAGTTTTTACGAAGCCTGACAGTTTCTATCCAAGATTCCATCTAGAAATTTAAAAAGAACTTTTTTGCTTCTGTTTGTCTCATACTGGATTCTGTATAAAATGCAATATAAAATGTTTGTTGTTGCATGATAAACTATTTGTCCAGCTTCGTGACAAGAGCATATTTCATCCCATTACACACACACTTAAATTTACACCTCGCATGCAATGTCAACTCAAAATTACAATAGTATTTTAAATCAATTTACAATTTGATGAGTCTTAATATTTATTCAATTTTTTTCAATTTCCTTCTTTGTTGTGGGTCCAGAAGATAATTAAGTCATTTCCGTTAATTAGTTGATATCTCCATCCTTTTAGTTTTACTTTGAGATTAGTAAATTATGGAAGAGGAAGTTGTGTCAGCCCATCACTCATTTATTTTCAAATATTTCTCGGGTTTCTTTACCTGCTGTATCATACTTATATCATGGCTGTATCAAATTCTTGTAAACATAAGCATCTACACATATGAATCCACCTTTGGATGGTAGTAAATTCTTTGTTGGTGGGCCAGTTGTTGCGTTGCGTTGGGTGTAAATGATTATCCCCGGCCACCCGGAAACCTTCATTCATAATCATAATCATTTCCAACTTCTTCTTACCTTACCTCGGAACAACCAAAATGTTTTATAAAACTCATCTTTCCATCCCTTGAGATGTAAATTTATTAAAAGTCAATTGCACGTGGGTGGGTAGCGCTTTAAAAGAAATTCAATCAGGGGACTCAATGAGGCGTGGAGGACCAGAACGAATCGTTATATTGCCAAAACCAAAACCTTTCAGTTTCATATATGGACGCCCAAAGAGAGTTTTCACTCATCCCAAAAGTTTTATAGCCCTTTAAACGTTCCCAAGCTGGAATTTTAATAGAACTTTTTAAAGACGTTTTTTGCATTTGTTTGTTGGTGGCTCCGTTGATTGTTACGCGATGTGTGTGGCATGGATTTAATCGAATGAATTTGCACATTTTATAAATTTGCGAGATTTTGTAGATTTAATTTTGCTTATCTCATCCATTTGGTTTATTTATGTTATTGGCTTCACAAGTCAATCCCCTTTTTCTTTCTTTGTTTCAGTTTTCTTAAGTGAAATTTGCATATGCTCAGATCGTAAACCGGATTTTTGTCTTGAAAAACTAAAACTTTTTTTGGGCTTGGCATTTGCAATGCAATTGTCTTAATTGTTTGAAAAACAGTTTGCCGTAATTTTATGAATGAATTTTATTATTGTTGACTATAATATATTTTTAGGCTTGGCACAAAATTTTGTGAATGATTTGTACCTCACTTACAATAGTTACAATCATCTTTTTGTTTTAAAAATTAAACCTTTGCAGGTGCAAAAGGAACTCGTAATTTAGTTTAGCTACATAGGTGAGGGTGGATTGATTGTTTTTCTGGGATTTGGGTTGGGAAACTGGTTTTTGCAAAAACGCCACAGAAATATGAGTCACTGCATTTGATTGTGGGGATATTTAAATTATGTACGGTCTCGTTGCGTGTGGTCTTGGCGTTGGGATTATGAATATGGATCACTGGGTTATAGCTCCAAGTCAAAATACACAAACATTTCAAAACACGACGAGGGGAGGAGAGTAAAACACAAATGTAAATCTCAAATATTTTACACATACAAACACTCTAAAAAGAGCCAAGTTGTAAAGTTTTTTGGGTGGCTTGGGCTTTTAAAACAGATTTTATAGGACCCTGTATATTATACATATATTTTTAAAACATGTGATAGATTCCAGACTTTTGAGTCTTAAGACCCACAGTAATTTGATACTTTGCCCTGTTTTTTTCTCTTAAAGCACTTTTCAAAATTCTGTTCCATTGCATGCACAAAATTGAGAAATTATTTACTTTTGTCCATCAAAATAAAAATCCAACAGTTGTGTGGCCAGTGGAAATTAATTGCCGAATTATATATCAAAAATATCATTGAATAGGGATAATTACTTTGGATTTTAACCTACCCCAAGATTTTACCTTTTGTAAAATATAATTTGAGTCAGCTACTGTTTAATTTAATGACTAAACCACCTACAAACAACGCCAGATTTGGAGTTGATCATTACACATCTGCCTCCTCTCTATCTTATACAATCAGAGACCACACGTGGAAAAAAAACTTTTTAAAAAGCTTACTCCTGAAATCTATAATAAGGTCAAGCTTTTGGAACACGAGACAAAGAAGTTAATAATGAGCTAAAAAAGAGCAGGTGGCAGATGGAAACGCTGTCGTAAAATATTATTAGGAAATGGAAACATTATTAGACATTATTGAAATGGGATGTAATAAAAAAGTAGTTAGAGATTGGCTGTAAATTAAGGGATCCATAAATCCTTGTTTTTTGCACATTAGTTCAACAACCAGCAGTTTTTATAAAAAAGAAATACGGCAGGGCAATGTTTGAAATTTGAAACATTTTAGTAGTTAACGATTAGCATAATAAATTGCAGGTTTTAAAAGGAGATTGCAATTTAGTTAGATTCCATCAGCAGTAAATTTCCGTGTCATCTGAACTTAACAAAAGTAATAAATTGGGAATGAGTGTAAATGAGACGTGTTCAAGTAGCGTCTTTAGTAAAAAGTTTAAAATCTCAAACTGCCCCGTTTGCAAAATTATCAATACCTTTGCAGGAGATGAGATAAAACTCTTGTGGAACATCTTCAACAACTAAACTATCCATAGGTCAAAACTTTAATTTACAGACAGACAGACACAGCTAGGGCATAAAAGAGGATTATGTGAATTATCGGGTTATCTTATTACAAATTATGCAACTGGCTACACATTTTTCTTGTACCTTCTTCAAGAATTTGTTTACCATTATATAAATTTTTATGTGGTAGTTGAGTTTGCAAATTTAGATTAGTTTAACGAGTAAGGCATAAAATAAAATTAAACTTTATTTCTCTCTTTATTTTACCGACATTTTTTTGCAACATCCAAAGTACAGATAAATTCTTGGGGTGAAAATTATTTTTTCTTCAAATGACGAATGGCATTTTTGATTGGAGGAAATTGCAATAAGTTGTACAGGCTTCTTAGAGTCGAATGAATCAGTTGAAAAATATTTAATCTTGGTACACAAATATCTGCATAATTAATGAGCAAGCACTCGGAATGCGGATTGCATTGGTTTAGTTTTAGTTATTTGTTTTCCATTCCATTTTTAAATCAAAAAGCAAAGTGTTACTTGGATTAGCAAAAATAAAATGCAGCATTGGTCGTAGTTAAAGAAAGAATTAGTTGCAAAAGTGGAGTGGCCAAACTGGTTTTGTTTTGCAAATTTAAGTCCCAAATCGGTGTTTAACCTTTGGTTTGTAAAAATAAAACTTTGTCTAACAATAATTGTCAGAAATTTATTTTATTTTATGGATGTAAGTAAAAGCATGAAAATGCATTGTCCCTTGTGTACTTAATCTTTTTGTTCGGAAAGATGTTTGGAATGCGTAACCTGAATTTTTGAATGAATTGTTGTTGAATGACCATTTCATTTGAGAGATTATTTTATTTTAAGGTGACCAATATTTAACTGAAACATTCCAACTACACAACAAAGAAAAGGTGCGGACAGGATCTTAAATATTTGGGAACTTCCTTTCTTTTGTCCATTGGGAAATTTATGATATGTCCAGATGAATAATCGTTTTAAATAATAATAAGTAATTGTTGTTTTCAATGTTTTCTACTTTTGAAAAAAATGAAGATTTGGCACTTTAGTACAGCAAAATATGCTTTTAGCCAACATTAAATTTTAAATCCTCTAGCTAACCGTGACTATGAATTATTTTTAAAATGCAAACATGATAATTGAGAGCACCTGCTAACCCATTGTAATCTTTTAGAATGAATAAATTATTTTGCTTTTAAATTTGAGAGATTAAACGCATAACTGAAAGATTATCACATAATAATAAATTTGGTTGAGTAGCTTCGAAATAGACAATGACATAATAGCTCCTCAAGATTCCAAATTCTATTTGAGTGATAGACAGACAAAGAACGAGATTTGTGAGAAAGATGAAAATGTTTCTAATCTATTTCAAATGAAATGAAATATTTTTTTCTTGCTTTATTCTTTCAAAAAGAAACAATTATGTGTTAAGAGCACTTGAGTTTAACACGCGATTTGGTTGGTAGTGAATATATTTCATCATTTAACTACCTGTACTATTTTGTTGTCCCTTCATTGGTAAATGTAGACCCTTGGAGAGTGATTTTGGGTTAATCCTGATTGTCGTCGCCTGTTTGTCCGCCGCTAGTTTACAATTTAACAACAACCAGCTAAAAGTTTGTGAAAGTAAAGCTCCCTTGAGGGCCTCTCAGAAAGATTTGGAACGTTTCAACTGTTTTTTTGTGCCTACTTGCTCTAATTTCCAAGTGTTTGAGCCCTTTGCTTTTCGGCTCTTTTTTTACTCCATCTAAAACAAAAGTTCAAAACTTGCTACTTCATTTTCCTTTCTTGTTTTAGCTTTCAAAAAAATACAAAAAGAGCCTTGGTTTGAAGGGTACTAATCGATCTAAAGAGAGAGAGAGAGAGAGTTGAATGCGATGCAATGTGAATGTGTCAGAGAAAATTAGCCATCCTGAAAAATGAGGAGTTCTCGCCCATTTCTTTACGATTTCCAAATTTATTTTTTAATTGTTTTACAACTTCCCAGATTTTATTTGATTTTAAATGGGAAAAGGTACGTAGGTAATTATTACCAACACCAACAAGAGACGAGCCCTTGGGTTCGTTGTGTTGTGCCTTTGTTTGGTTACAGTCCCTTCAGACGGTTGCAGCCCTTAAATTTATGACTACTGTGAACAACTTCAAGACTTCAATAACTTGCTTGTTAGAGCTCCAGTTGGTTTTGTGGCTTGGCAGAAGAAGCAACAAGTTGAAACTATTTCGAGGGTGTGAATTATCTTCAAGTGTAATTTGCTCTCATTATTTCCAAATTGTCCATGATTTCCATTTCCTCTTGTGTTTAAAGATAACTTGTGTTTTTGAAGGGGAACTTGACTTGGGGTAATTTAACTTATGATTTTATCAAATCCAACCAAAATAAAATTCTGACAGAATGACAGTAGTTGTTGCTTTTTTTC
>JAQIXN010001471.1:0-18119 GCA_034698145.1 Proisotoma minuta
AAACTTTTTCTACACCCTTTAGGATCTCTTGTTATGTACAAGAGCTTAATCCAGTTCACTTCCGAAGGTTGCATCACATGAAAGGTAAAACTAACTCACATCACAACGACTACCGTTAATTGGACTCCTCACAGTTAAAACATATCTAGCAGAGCAAAAGCAAGGATTCAACTAATAGTGCAAATCAATATTTTAAATGAGAAGCTAATGAATACACGTTTCCCACCTCTATCTCTCTCCTTTTAGCTCAATTGAGTTTGCACATTTAAATTAGAACTGAATTTATGAATAGGTAGCTAGCTAACTATATAATTGTCATTCATTACAATACAGATCTAGGTTCCCAATATAAATATACGTATGTACGCCAACGTGAGTTTTATTTTAAGTTGGATATCTACAAACTAGTTGGTTGAAAAGACTTCTTTTTTATTTATTTCGATTATTCATCATTCGACGTCATGTCATGTCCGTCATGCATAAATATTGAAATATGTATGTTTGAACCAAAGAATAAGTTGCCTGACGTGAATTATCAACGACGGCACAAAACTCGGTTGTGTTTCTATTTTACATCAGAGTCAGTTTTATTTGCCATATCTGTTACCACATTGGATTGGGATATTCATTGCATGCTCAGTCTGTTTCAAGGTTTTGGGATTTGGGCGAGAAATTAAAATGGTCTTAAAAACACGTCATTGACTATTTTACAACCTCTCACAAATTGGATTCCGTTTCATTTTCTTATTAAATTTAATTCATTTTCTCACGTGCAAAGTGTAATGGAATAGAAAACTAATTACAGGAAATATATGTTGTAAAAATAATGTTTATTGTTGGCCCATTCCAGCTTCAATGGTTTCCCCAATGAAACTACTTTTAAAAAAAGAATGTATATACAGTTGAATAAATGAAACTGTTTTCTCTTCTCTTGAAACTTTAGACCGTTGTTTCTTTCGCCTTTTAAATACTTTTGTAGAGTTCAGTTGACATCAAGCATCTCAAAAAGAGATTACTTTCATACATGATTAACAAAGGGATATGATATAGCAGCGTCCTAATTCAAAGTGACAAAAGAAAACTTTTTTTTCACGATAAAAGTAAAAAAAAAGAAGAGTCGGAGCGGTTGAGACAATGCGTTTTTATCTGGAATGGAAAGAGAGATAGAGATGATCCATCACGCCACTTAAGCTGACCTTTCTTCGTCTATTTCTCCTCTGATATTTTCCCCCGTACATATAAAGAACACATAATCCCTTGAGGTCCACCACTTAATACTTTATTTAGTCATGTTGAATGTTCCTTTTAGTGAAAGTTGGTTCGGCTCTATTCTAACTTGATTTTAACCAGCACTTGCTTGAAGGTAGTTTATGGAATTGGAAACAAGATTCCTAAACTGCGGTAGAGAATTAACGGAGCGTTAAGAAACACAAGGAAAGAGGCAGAGCGTGAAACAAATTTCTCTGTCTCTCACTTTCCCCACAATAATTAAGGAAATGAATGTACTTGTTTTGGCCGATTGAGCATTATTTATGAGTATTGTTAGAATCCAATTGCTATGTTTGTTCTTTTAATCCCCCACTATTGATTCTTCAAATGAGTTTTTAATACATACACAAATTCCCTGTGGTATTTATTTTGGGGAGATGAGGATTAGATGTGTTTGCTCCTGAATTGTTTTCTATACAAAAAGCTACGGGGCAAAGTCAATATACAGTTTTTTGAAAGAAGTTCTTTATGCTGCATTAGAGCTGTTATTTATAGTTGGTCTTTTCTTTTTCCATTTTATTTGGGAACTGCCTTTTTCATGCTGCGTACAATTTCTGTTGATGTTTGGTTTGTTGAGCATATTTTAGCAATGCGGTCGCCCTTTTTCTGTTAGACCATATGGCTTGGCTTGTCTTTTAAGTGAAAATTGGATTTAGAATTACATTCCTTTCTCTTTCTCCCACATGATCAATCAATACTTGCTCTAACAAAACAAAGTTGAAGTGTGGCTAAAACAAAAGCATCATATAGAAGCATTATATTTATGTAAGCAGCAACTTTTATATAAAAAGAACTCTCTCCTCTGCTTCATTGTTCCCAGATAAGAAATTACTCTATTCATCTTTGTATTTACATTTGATTTATGTATGTATGCATCTCTTCCAATAATAGTCAATTGATGAATGTCTTTATACGTTTTAGAATTCAACAAGAAAGACAAATTTCGTCTTCCGGAAAAGTGTCAGACGGCATTAAATTGCTTGTAAAGTTTCAAGCAACCGGAAAAATCGTATAAAGAGAAAGGAGTTGTGTTATTTGAAATATAAATCACAAGTACCTGAGTTTTAGCCATGGCTGAACCAAACTGTCAAATAATGTTGGAAAGGGGATGAGTGACGTGAGGGGAGAGTGGGATATAGAATGGCCACCATTGACAATGATAATGAATGATGGATGATGCAAATCATTATGCCCCCTTTCACTGTTTCACCCATCAATGCCTCTTTTATTCTTTTCTCCGAAAGGCGATATCCGTGAAATTTTATATATTATTTTAGGTAACATTTTACAACTAATTGGTAACACTAGAAGTTTTAAAACAATCCGAGATTTGTAAATACCCATTAAAACTTTAAACTATATAATACAACCCATCCCCTCTTTAAAAAAAATTCTTTTTTACAAAATCCAAGCCAATCTCAATTTGCCTCCATTATACATACATAATGATACATCGCTATAAGAATGAAAGAGGGAAAGGAAATTAATTAAGACCAATCTCAGGCTATGTATAATGTATAGCATATTCTTAAATGCCATCAATCCATTGTTCCAGAACTAAAATAAGCTGATTAGTAGTCCATTAACAAAGCCCATACTTAACTAATTAAATAAATGAAATGTTGAAAATTCTGTCATTCCTCTACAGAATAGGAATTAATATATTCTTATCATCCAACGCAAAACTTTGGTAGAGGAAATGCTTAATTTATTTAGTTTAGAAACTGTTGTGTTTGCGTTCTCAAACTTTTCCTGGAGATTAAGTTGTGTTTTGGAATAGCAATTTTGTTTCTACCTGTTCCTTTCTCTCTTGATTATAGTCATTACAGAAAACATACAAAGAAAGGCAATATTTTTACACCCTCCTTTACGTGTGTAAGGCAGAAGTAGTAAGTAATTAAGGACTTTCATTGCATAAGGTTCTGAAACTTTTCCATCTTCTAGCCCCCAGTCATTAGAGAACAAGTTGGCCAATACTGCGAGGGTTCAATAGAATTTCCACCTCTCTCAGACTTTCCTCTCTAAATGAATGATGTGAGCAAATACTCCACTAAACCTCCGACGCCTTCCTACGACTAACTTTCTCCAGATGAAGATAGATTTCGGGGGTTAACCTACAAAAGTTGATATTAAAGTTTCTGCCCTTCTTCTCGTGAGTCCAAGTCATTCCAAGTGACATAGCCAAGCATTCTTATACATTCTTTATACATTTCATATTCTAGACTCTCTCTTTTCTAAATGGAAGAGTTCAATGGATGCATCATGCAAAACGACATCAATTAACCTAAAAGACTGAGAGCCACTTAAGAAATATTTGAGAAGTTGTTGTTTTCCATTTGTGTGTGCTGCACGCAACAGAAAAAAATGCCAGTGAATATAGAGAATAATGACTCCCGACAAAAAACTTAGGTGTTGCAATAACGTATCTCTCTCCCTCCATACATAGTTTTTTCCCGTTGACTACAAATCACTTTTCGTGCCATGCTTTGATTTTGGGATGGAAATGAAACCATACCTGTATTTTGGGCAATTCACTTTATGATTGAAGTTGATGTTGTGTGGTGTGTTATCCAGACTTACTGTAGATATCGCCTTCCCCTTTGTTTGCACTCATACAAATATTGTGAGACTCACTGTCACTCGCTCTGTCCCAATTCTCTACTGCCAACTATATCTACTTTTGCAGGAGAGAAAGTTGTCTGTGGCTTACTTTCCCCTTGGGTTAGCAACACGGCGTGTAATGGAATGCCCCAGCTACTTGTTAATTCACTTTCATGTAGTTTTGGGAGTGTAGTTGTGGAATATATTCCGGAGCCTTGGGTTTCTGGTTTTGTTCTGCTAATCTCGTTTCTTGAATTCTGGTAAAAAAGGGAAGAGGACGAGGAAAGAGAGAGATTTGGTTGGCTGGAGCCACCAACCGAATGCTCTCCGATAAAGGTAGGCTTCACTGCTCTCACTTTCTCTCCCATCAACGACCCCCATTCATTAAATATCTGGCTTACAATTATACAATAAACACATCCCCCTCCAGGCCAATGAACAGCTAAACAAGTTACACGCAACAAAGCCCAAGAAAACTTGAATGAAATGCTGAGCACTCTACCAGAAGCTTCAAAAGCGCCGTATATTTACACAACTTCTTGATTGAAACAATACAACTCTGAATAGTTCCCCTACTACTTTTACTATTCAGCATTATTAGTTAAGAAGAGGCTGGAGAAAGTGTAGTTTTCATAAATTTACAAGAGGTAGTTGACATATTTGTGGGTGGGGGGGAGGGAGGAATTAAGAGAAGGTTGATTGCATGATGTGAACTCTTGCTCTCTCTCGGCCTGCGAACTACATAGGGATGGATGGATGGGAGAGGATTTCGGCGTGTGAGTGTGAGTGAGTAAGTATATAGCGGGAGTGGGGTCAGACTGCTTTCTCCTCAACTCGCTGGAGCGTTCAGTGGAGCTTTTCATTTCCTCTTCTTCTTCTACCTGAAGCCACTGAGCGAGCGTAATCACAAACAGCTCCCACTTTCATTTTACTAACCAGTCAAAGTGGTGATGGAACTTTTTGAGGAGTTATTCTAAGTAGCTTGTGTAAGTGGTGAAATTGATGCTGATGCTGCCTTTCCTTCCTTCATCCTTTCAAATATAAAAGTTATAACGACAGAGAGAGAGAGAGGATATGAGGATGGGAAATTGGGATATCGTCAAATTTAATGATGCACTTCAAAAGTTGTATATATGTATTCAATGATGCTCTTTATGACATGTCTCAAAATGTTTTTTTTCAAGAAAATCACAAGGATGATACATTATTGAAAATTTTATTTAAAACCAAGCACAAAGCCATAATACAATAAGATTCTTAAATTAGAACACTACATAATAATTGAACACCAAACCAATGAGTGTATAATATATTCTTTCTGTGGATGGCTTGATATAAAGTAGCTGCACAATGTTTGAATCAAATATTCGGCAGTAGTTAGTTAAATTGCTGTCACAAATACACGCAAACAAAAAATACATTTCTTTTCCAAGTTCACAAATGCTACTAAAAAATAAACGCCATATATTATGAAAGATGACAAATTCAAACGGATTCAATTAAACCTGACTTTTCTTTTGCAGTGGCAGCCACTTGAATATATTACACAAAAAAGGAATAAAATTAGTTTTTTTAAAACTACCATTTGATTATATACTAGTTGAGAAGAGTCAAATGGGATTAAAAAGAAAGTGTTATGTTATATTATGTGTTACACTACAACTATTTATTACTTTAGCGTTTTGCATCATTTCATAAAATTCTCTGATTCAAGCACAATTCACTAGACAATGGAAAGGTAACATTCGTTCCCAGGTTTATAGGCATTAGTTAAATTGACAGCTTGATTTAAACCAAAAACTCTAATTACAAGCCGTCACCATCTAATTAAATATCTATTTTTTCAATTAACAATTTGCCAGGAAGTATATCCCATAGTAAAATCTACAAGTAGCATGTAAGAAAGCTTTCTCGTATTCTTTTTTTATAAATTGACTAATAACATCAACACTTTCAAAACACGTATGAAACTGGAATCTTGTAATTGTTTCACAACTCTTTTTTTTAAACAATGTGTATATATTATTATTATAGTTAATTAGCAATATGGGAATAATTGCATAGCTTGATTGATACGAAAGTGGTAGTTTGTTATTATTATTACTATTAGGCAATAATAATCATCGCATCTTAATTATTGTGTATCACTGTGACACAGACTTATTGCAAGGCAAATATTTCTACTTGCTCGGTCGGTGCGGAGTTTAGCATTTCCACAGTTGTAATTCTTGACTAATTGTTTCTAAATCTAATGGCAGTACAATTTTTCTTGTGGTTAAAAGGTAAACAACTTATGATATAATATTATAATTAAATATATAGCAGCAAAGTATCCCATTCTTACACTAATCACTTGAATGATTTATTTTTTCAGTCACAATAATAGCAAATTAAAATCATGTAGCACATGAAGATAGGAAGCATTGGTATAATCCTATTGGTGAAAGCAAACGCAGTGGGCAGTAGAACAGCTTATGACATACAAAATTTTACATTACTTTCACAAGAGGAACTATCAATATTTGCGTCAAAGTCATGTTTAAAAATGAAGTAGAGAAAATTTTAGAAACTCGTACATTAAATTTATAGCTAAAGTCGAATCTTTTTGCTTGATAAGCAAGCCGTGTCTTTATATTCTTCCTTATAAGGTTTCGTCAATTAAAGCATCGCTAACTAGCCAAGTCAATAGAGTGAAAGCAACTTATTTTTTCTTGAGTGTGAAAAATCCTCGTTTCTTTGGTTCGTCTTTCTTTTCTGTGGAAGAAGCTGGGAGAGTTTGGGCTCGGGAAGGACCTGCACCGCTGTCCCCTTGAGTCACCTCTTGAATCCCTTTCACCCAGTGATTCATCTCTTCGTCGTCTCTTGCTTGGAATAAAAATTCACCACCCCCTTGGAGTCTGAAAATAATTACATTATCATTAGTTTAGTTAGTTTTCAATTCAACTCTAGTTTTAAAATAAATAAAAATTTTGCATACTTTAGCCTGAAAACGTGCTTCTTTTTATTGTAATCTGACGCTACTTCTGCAACTCCACTAGAAAGATCAATTGGATTTTCACCACGGAAGTAGGCGTCAGGCTGCGTTTTGAAGTTCTTTTGGTCTTTCTGCAATGTGTAAAATTCAAATTATAATAACCAGTTGGGATAATATAAATGCTTCAAAATTTCTTACGTAAAAGAGCAGAGAACCTCCCTTGAGGACAGTGTATACTTTATCCCAGGATCTAAATAAGAAATTATTTAAATTTAAATATTCATGTTTGCTTTTAAAATTAGCTTTGAAATATTTTACCTGTTGGATGCTTTTTTGGTTGTTGATTCCCATTCGTGCTTTCTGGTCAACGATCCCTCGAATACACCATCCTCACTTGGTCCAGGCCGTTCTATACAAAGAAAGTTACAAGTTAGCACCAAATATTCTTAAAAGTAAATAAATTAGTATATAAGCTTACATAAAAAAGAAGAGGTAACCCAAATAAAATTTAAAAAAGCACAAGCCATCATAAAATCGAAGCTAAAAATAATGTAAAGCAAACATCTTCAATCCATCACCGGGCCAAGTTTTTTTTTGCAATTTTACAGCACCTGCCCACCTTTAGAGAGTCCAGATAATAGACAAACGACGTTTTTTGAAACTATACCTTTCAATTTCTGAATATTAGACTCGTCATCAGATGCACTACCCGATGGTATAGGACCTAAGGTTGAACTCTTAGATTTTTTCCAACGGAAGCTTCTAAATGGGGATTTTGATCGAGACCGACTTCCTCTCTTCAGTGAATCTTTGAGGTTTCATGCAATATTAGTCACAACAATGTCAGCAAAACAAAACAATGCAAAATAATAATAATTATAAATGGCAACAATAATAATTATCAAATTGTTAGGTACAACACATTTACACACAAAGCATTTGGAGGAGGAAAGGAATGAAGACGATGAGAAAATGGATACAAAGAAAGACCCCAGAACGATGACGGTGACATTGATCTTCTGACAAGAAAACTCACGAGAGTCAAAGACGAAATCGGGATCATCAAATTCAGAATTAATTGTTGATGTTGGAGAAGACACGCGGGACCCTTTCGGCGTCTTTTGGGACTTTGTACTAGCTATTAGTTAGTTGGATACCATTTTAGTGAGAAATTCTAACTAACAACTACTGTAATTGTCTTTATCGACAGCAGCGATTTTTATAATACCATAATACCTTTGGATTTCCTCGAAGTTGGAGACATGGTTTGAGAGCGACCTTCAAGGAATCAAAGCATCCGTGCGAGTTGTAAATCAGAAGAGTAGTGATTGAAAAAAAAATCATGCAAAATAAATTATAAATAGAATCATAAAGATGGTTGCAATTTTAAATGCTCGCTCATAGTCAAAATACACACACACACACACGATAACAATCATACAAAAATTAACAGAATAATAAATTATTGTGTTAAATACCGGCTGAAGGTGTAGAAGAGACTCCTTCTCTCTCTGAGATTTGTTCCGGTGATCGAGAACCATCCACTCGTTCTTCGGATTTCGGAGGTGATTTTTTAGCCATTTCTTCGGCATGCCGTCTTTCCTCTTCGTCTCTTTTTTGTTTTTCTCTATCTCGGATTTCAAACTAAAAAAGAAAAAAACAAAACAATTTTGTTTAGACAATAAGGCTAATGGAACTTTATGCACAAAAATTAAGGCTAAAATGGAAAATTGTTTTACTGTTGTCAAACGTTCAAGAGCAATGAATCGTTCTTCTTGGGCTTGGGCTGATTTTTCAAATGCTTCGTGTTTCTTGATAAGATTTTCAACTTCGTCAATAGTATATCCCAAATCTGAACTCAATAAGTAGGGCTCTTGGCTTATCAACCACTTTTCTGCAACTGCGGCATCTCGGGCAAATTGGTAAACTTCAAGAACTATAAAAATCAGAGCGACATTTTGTTTTAAAATGTTATAATTATTATTTTATTAATTTTAAACGTACTAAGTTGTAAATGTTCCCAGCGTTCTTCCCATCGATGAAGCATTCCATTCCTTTGGTTTGTGAGGGCCACAACTTTCTCTTTGATTTCATTAGAGGCATAATGGTTTCTCGAAAGCAATTCTTTCCCAAGTCTGAAACATGCTGAGAAATTATCTTCTCGTGCATCGACTTCGGCCTTTAAACTCTGGTGGTTATTCATCAATAGTTCTACTCCACTCACATCCCTATAAATAAATAATTGCAAATTGTAATATTGTATCAGTAAAAATGACTAATTAATATAAAATTTAAAATATTAAAATTATGACTAAAATAAATTACACACAAAAAATCTGCTTACCTTGGTTTTTCAGAGTTATTCATTTGAATGATGACATCGTCCATCCACAACATGAGGGTTCGTACCATGTTAAAGAATCTAAACAAATCTCCAGTGTCTCCTAGTTTAGCTTTTCGTCCTTCGCAGAATCCTTGAAGGTTCATCCAGGCATTGACAACTTCTGCTTCCCTGTTGGTAATTTCTTTTGCCTTGTCTCCTGCATAAGCAGCTTGGAGTTTTCTTGAGTCGTCTTGAATTTGTTCAACCTCTGACTGTAGAGCTTGCAAATCTTGCATGTATTGAATATGCTTTCTCTGCAATGCTGAAACTGAGCCAGTGTCACGACCAACTTCATCAGGAAGAGCCGTCTGTTTTTCTGCTATTCTGCTTAATACGTCTTTACAATCATGGAAGAATTTGTGGAGCTCCCTTGAGGCTGCCAACATTTGTGTGCGAGTATCAATCAATTCTAAAAGATCAGCCCATGCTTCATTCAGTCCGTCTTTCCATTCAGCAATTGTGGCTGCATCTGAATGTTTGGTTCCAATGAGTCCGTCAGCCATTTCATTCACAACAGCAACACGCTCATTGCCGGTTGACTCTGTTTCTCTTGCAAACTCTTTGAATCTTTCCCATAACATTGTCACATGGTCATAATCTTGTCCCAATTCGTGTGAACTGGCAACAACTTCACGTTCTGCAATCCATTGTTCCAAGTCATCAACTTCACGATTCAACATGAAAAGTTTAAGAGCTTCTTCAAGTTTAGATCTTCGTTCATGGGCTAAATCTTTAAGACCGGCATAAAGTTTGTCAACTTGGGCTTGTTTCAATCCAATATTGTCACTTTCGGGATGCTCTTGTAAAATAAGTTGACGAGCAGTTTCGCCCAATTGTCGAATTGTGTCAGCATAATCGTCAATGTCGTTTTCTAATGCTTCGTGCTTCTTAATTAAGTTTTGAGCGGAAATCTCATCTTTGCCTCTGTCTTCAGCCATCATGTACAATTCTTGTTCTGACATCCAGCTTTCAGCTTCAGATGCATCAAATAGGTATTGCTGGGCCCTTTCTGACTGAATCAATTTATCTTTCCTCTGGTCAACAGCATCTTTGAGTTCTTCCCATTTCTTTTTCAACTCTTCATTCAGGCGTTCAAATTCAGCAGCATCGTGATGACCTTCGTTAATCAGTTTTTCGCCGTTTCGGATAATGGTAATTATTCGTGGTTCGTGATTCTCAATTTCGTTCATCATTGACTTATTTTTCTTTTTCAAAATGGTAACGTTATAAAGACTGTTTCCTAAATCACTGGATGTGGCTAAAGGCATTTTCTCATCCACCCACAATTTTTCATCCTCTACGTCCCGACGGAATTGATAGGCTTCTTTTTTCTTTTCCAATTGTTGTTTCCTATTGAAAATATTTTTTTTAAATGACTTTTTTTTCTTTTAAAATTTTTAAACGTTCGAAAAATGAAACAAATTGAACAAACCTTTGCAATAGGGGATCTTTAAGTTTGGAGAATCTATTTTCAACAACAGATTTCTTTGCAACAATTTCTTCAACTTTATCTGGATCCATTTGTTTTAGGTATTCTGCTTGATTCTCAAGCTCAGTAACTTGTTTAGCTTTCACTGCCATTTGAGTCTCAATCATCTATAAATACATATATAAAATGTCTCATCAATAAAGATTAAGAAACAGAAAGCTAAGTATTTTACGGTAAAATTCATACCTGTTGTTTTTGCATGAGAATGTTAACCGATGCCAAATCAGCACCATAATCACCAGAGTCAATTTGTTTCTCAAGGTCAGTAATCCAAGTATCAATGTCGTCACATGTCTGTTCGTACAATACTTGACGATTGGCGTCAAACAACCTTTCGCCCTTTTCTTTGGTGGATCTTTCCAAATCATCAAAATGACTCTCCAATTCAGTCACTTTAGGCTTCAAATATTGGGCAAATTCTGGTTTCTCTTGCATAAGGAGTTGAGCAGCTTGCTGAATTGCTGCTAATCTGTCTTTGTTGGATGCAATTTCAGCTTCAAAAGCTTGATGGCGAGTCCACTTGCTGTGAACTGTCTTTGCACTTCTATAGGTTTCATCTTGTGCAATCATGCTCTTCTCTTGAACCCATTCACCCAATTCTTCGCAATCTTGCAAAAATTGGTGAAGTTGGAGTTGTTCTTTAAGTTTATCCAAATGCTCCAATGCTTTATGTTTGTTCGCATCTCGTCGTTCTCGGATGCTGTCAGATTTCTTTCCAATTTTATCAGCTTGTGCATGTCCTTCCTGACATAACGTAGAAGCAAATTGAATGACTCCATTGATTTTTTCGTCGTTTGCATCCATTGTTGTAAGTAGGGCTTCGTGACGCTTAATAAGACTTTCGGCTTGTTCCAAGTTCGACTTAAAAAATAAAGAAAAAAAATAATCAATATAAATATTCCTAATTAAGTAAAATAATTATGTATAACATACCGGTGTTTCATCCTTGGATAAAATATGTTCTTGCTGAGATAAGAGAACTTCGGCTTGTTTAGCATCACGCATGAATATTTGAAGATTAAGATTTTGGGAAAGGAAGTCTTGTCGGTTGTCCCACATTTGTCTTAGCTCATCCCAACCATCCTTGAGGGCTTTTAACCTCTCGCGAAGGAACATGTATTGAGGATCATTTTGAGTGGAAGGATCCTAAAGAAAGACACAATAATTATAAATAAACATTTTTGTATATTTTGTAACATTTGTAGCATGTAAACTTAATCTTACAGTAAATATTCTCTCTCCATATTCCATCATCTTTTCATAATCCTCAACATAATTTTCAATTTCATCCTTAATGTTTTGGTGTTGACTAAGGAGTTTTTCAGCATCTGCAAGACTTGTTGGAGCTTCTTCGTTAGCAATTTCAGTCTGAGTCTTTGTGAGCCAAGCTTGGAAGTGATCAAGATCTCGGAGAAATCTGTGGAGATCTCCAGCCTCCTCAAGTTTAGCATCTCGTTCCTTCAACATTTGAGTCAGTCGTTCCCATACAGTTCGAATTTGGTCAATTCTCTCGCGAATAACTGCAGCTTCTTCTGGATGCTCATCTGCAATTCTGTCTGCTTCCTTTTCTAGTGCTTCTAATTTTGCTTGAATAGCAGCTAAATCTCGTTCCATTCCAGAAAGTCGTCTTTGAAGAGTCATAATTCCAGTCAAATCCATTTCCAAAGTAGCAGTTTCTTCCAAAATACGAGTCTTATCTTCAATCCATGCAGTAGTTTCACGACATTCAATGTGGAAGGTTTGTAGTCCGTGGGCAGAGTTGAGTTCATCTCGTTTTGCTTCAGCCTTTTCTCGCAGTTCTGACCATTTCGCATTCAGTTGATTCTGTTTGCTCACAATTTCTTCAGAGTTTGGATGTTCAACATGGAGAAGTTGTCTGGCAAGTTGATTAACAACAGCAACTCGAGATGCATTTGCATTCATTTCCTTCTCAAATCCATCATAACGATGCTTCAAAATCTCTACATCTTCAATGTCCTTGGCTGGAACCATAGTGTCCAACATTCTTTGTTTTTCTGCAACCCATTGTTCAACTCCTTCCGACTCGGAGAAGAGTTTGTAAAGGGAAAGGGCATCAAGGAGTCTCTGCTTGCGAAGCTTGGCAAGTTCAGTGAGTTCCTTGTATCGGCGGTTAATGCTTGCAAGTCTTTCAACAACCTCAGGACTGTCTCGATCTTGTTCACCAAGTTGTTGGGCTTGTTGGTGAAGAGAATCAATGGTGCTGGCATAATTTTTCAATTCTTCAGTCACGTCATCGTGTTTCTTCAACAAGGATTGCACATTGGATTCATCACGTCCAACGTCTTCGCTGGAAACCAGTCGAAGCATATCCAACATCCACGTATCAACATCATCAGCATCAGTAAAGAACTAGATAAATATTAAACAAATCAAGTCAATTGAAAAAAAATAAGTTTTGTACTACTGTAACAAACTAACCTGATGATAGTCAACAGCTTCTGTAAGACGATTCTTTCTGTAAACCAAAAGGTCTTTGAGGTTCTGCCACAGGTTTGTAATCTCTTGAAGTCTTGCTTGAACTTTTTCTGCTCCAAATTGTTGTGAATCAATAAGATCCTGTCCAGCACTGACAACAGTATTAAGTTGACCCTCGTGAGAGCTGATTTCACTTTCAAGAGCCTTCTGCTTGGACAACAACAAATGGACAGTGGTAAGATCGTGACCAATATCTCCTTGGGACAAAATATTTTCCTTTTCCTTGATCCAGTTTTCTTCCTCGGCCATATCCCAGTAAAATTGCCATAATTTTCGGCTTTCTTCAAGACGAGTTCGGCGTTCAATTGCTAATTTTACAAGTTCAGCATATGCTTCTTCCAATTGTTGGACTCGTTCCATAACTGCAGTGGGATCTGCTGGTCGATAACCTTCCAGTCCGGTATCAAGATCTTCTGAGATAAAACGTTGAGAATTCTGGACAACAGCTTTTACTCGGTCACCAAGAACGTTAATGTCGGCTTCGACCAAAGAATGCTTTTGCAATAGATCTTCAACGCCCATGAGATGTTTCCCGTAATCGTCTGATAACAGACGCATTTTGATTTCTTCCATCGAGTCCAGAATGTAGAGCATCTCTTGGAATCCTTGTTGAAGTTGAAGTGACGCTTCCAATCGAAGTCTTCTCGCCCTGAGAAGTTCAAGTAAATATTCCCAAAGTCGCAACACATTTTCTTTACGAATGTTGATTCTTTCAATGTCATGATAGTTTTCGGCTTCCAATTCTTGGGCAACAGCGACAACAGCCAATACTCGTTCTTCATAAGCAAAAATGTCGGTTTCAATGGCTTCATGTTTTTTAGCCGCCGCTTCAACTGCAGGCAAATCAAATCCGAAATTATCTTGAGAGACAAGGCGTTGATTTTCGCTCAGCCATGTTTCTCTCATGCTGGCTTTCCTGTTGAATCTAGCAGCAAGTTGTTCCAATTTCTCTTGTCTGATGAGTTCTTCCCTCAATGCGAGCTCACTGAATACAATTAAAATAATAACACATTTTTAAAGTATGACTACTAATATAGGAAGAAGAAAAAACATGGCGAATAATTAATGTTACCGTTCATGCTCAGCTTTTTCTAAACGCTCCCATGCTTTGTTAATGTCAGAAATCAACTTTCCTTCTCTTGGAGTGTAAGGTTTTTGATTATTGGCTCTCATTCGAGATTGTAAGGTAAACAACAAAACTTCCAAATTTCCTTTTTCATCAAATTTTGGTGGTTTTTCCACCGTACGATAATTATTAAACTGAGCCAATTGTTGTTGTACTCCTGTCAAAGAATTTGCAAATTGTCTGTCCCCAAGCTGCTCAATAGTTTGTTCAATCCATTTCAATAGATCGGAAGTCAATCCTTCGTATTCCTTGATCATTCTATCATTTTCCATTGCAATTCCCACAACCTGATATATATAAAACATGAATTACATAATTTGTTTTGGTAGGTTAGGTTATATTATAAATTTTACCTTGCTAATACGTTTTCCTTGGACAGTTTCTTGTTTGAGTTTAGAGAAATAATGGTAGTAAGTGACAACGTAGGTGATAATTGATTTCTCATCTGGCTGTTCAACAAAAACATCTTCAGCGTCTAACAATTTCGTAAGACCCAATTTGGATTCTGCAACGTTGAAGGCATTGTTCAAGTTGTGCATGGCGTTGTTGTGTGAAAGTTTATCATATGTAATCAAATCTGGTCGATGTTTATGAATGAGGGCATTAAATGCCAGACCATCTCTCCAAGAAGTGGTAAAGTTTCGAATGTTGACATTGCTATATCCGGCAGTTTTCATTTGACACCACAGAAGCAAAGCATCCTGCACACAATGAAAAATATAATATTAGATCACAAGGCTGATTTATTTATAAAATATAAATATCTTACCTTTGCAGACTTGGTTTCTTTGCTATCAACTTGCTCAAATGTGATATCTTGAATCTATTAGATTAAAAATATTTTTGTTTCACAATTAAATTAATAACAATTGGAGCAAAAAGCACGGTACAAGGAAAAGGTTTTTTTTTATCAAGCATTACCAAACTCTTGTTAAAAGAAGGCAAGGAAGAAGATTTGTCTTGTATTTCAGATTCAAACAATCTCCAAGCATATCCAAAATTTTTGCAAATATTAAAGAATTTAAGATCATCAAGGTTCATCTAATAATTTTTAGTAGCAGGAAAGGAACAGGGATTAGGTTAAGAGTTAAATAGCAGAACATTCAAAGCGGTTTAAAAAATGTTTATATAAAAACCTGGAACCGAAGGATAATAGTCCAAATGAGACCAAGGGTTAAACGGGCATTTCCATCCACAATGTCATGAGAGCCCATATTTTCCAAATGAACACGTTGATCTTTTAAAAACATTAGAGCTTTGTCCACATTTTCAAGGCAGTGAATACGCATTTTTCCTTTGGTTGGTCGAGGCTAAAGTGGTATTAAAATTAAATTTGTTATTATTAATAATTAATTTATTAAACAAAAAAAAACAATTCTTACAAGTCTTTCTCCGGAAAGAACTTCCAATAATTTGAGAAGCATTTTTCCATCTCGTAAATCAGTGTAGAGATCGCTGATTCGACAGGACACACGAACAAGGTGAGAATTGATCCATTTTGTAAATGTCTTTTTTTGAACTGTCTCTCGCTCATCTAAAAGTTGCACAAAAATGTTAGTAATATTAAAACATCGCTTTACGATACTATCATTTCAAAGTTTTCAAAACCTTTAAGGTCACGAATATAACGCTCATAAACTACGGCTTCAACGTGTTTCAATTCTTCCTTATTCATGGCCTCGCTGCCACCATTCTCAAAGGAGAAAGTTCTCATCCCTTTCACATTACTTTTCACTAGACCACTAGGAGAAAATACCGGAGAAAAAACTGGGGAAATTGGAGATGGCGAAGGACCATCTCCATTCTCAGACGACAAAAAAGATGCCATAATAAATAATAATTACTTGACAATAATTAGCACATTTTTAGAGGTCTTTTTGTTATTTCTTTTCAAGTGTACAACACCCAAACTTGATTTTGGTAATACTGAATGCAGTGGAGAGTATTAAAATCCGATTTCCTCTTCAAACATTCCTTTATCTTGTTTCAACTAATTTGTACAATGAGCGAAAGTCGCTGATAAGATAAATTATTCAACAGCCCCTACATCCTCACAAACAAATTCAATTCAAATAAGAATAATAATTCTAAATGAAACTTTGGTGAAGGCTAGCTAACATAACCCTTATCAAATCAGAACTCGGTTTACAGTTTACAGATATATAATTTGTGGTCGTCTCATTTTGCATCCATAATCTGCAATCTGCATAAACATTTTTAATTAAATAGCCCCTTGCATATTATTATTCGGTTCTTTCTGTCTCATAAACTGGCTTTGAGCCGCAATTAAATTAAGTAAACAGCAGTCAGTGCATGGTGTCAAATTCATCAGTCAGTATCATTTAGTTTACAGCAACATAAACTTGACTTTAATTTTAGCCATTATACTTTGTTACACTCGTTTCAATCGTCACCTCATTTTGTAGACATTGCTTTCTCAAATAAACTTGTATGTTTGTCTCTCTCGGTTGTAAAGTAAACAAAGATTTTACTACTACTGCCAATAACAAAGTGCAATTCCGCAATGCAGCTAACGATTGTTTTCGTAATAAATAAGGCATTCATGTACCTGCAAGAGCCTTGATTCGGGATCTTTCAAAGAGACGAGAAGATGAATTTCCTCCATCGTACTCAATGTCCTCGTAAATGTCCTGTTGGAGCTGTGCATCCCATCGAACGTTGACGCTAATGTCAGTCGTCATTTTTCAGCCGCAATTTTGAAAACAAAACCTGAAATTCAAAAAGTTTCAATAAGTTGTATAATAGCACAATCTCAAATGTTTACATTCATTTAAATACAGATAAGGTAAGGTGAGGGGTTATATTATTATTATGATGGATAATAAGGTAAAGGTATGTACGAGTTGAGCCAGTGCATTGACCAAGGAAAGGAGCAGTCGGCGGAAGGATCAACATCAACCTACTTTTCCCACTTTCTCCTACTCTTTGGACCCAAAAGTCTAACAATATTGATCCGCTGCGGTTGGCATTATCAAAGAGACATTAAAGCTCTTTCCGCCGCCGCCGCCCAACATCATCACGCAAGCTGCATAATCTGCTAATTAATCCCTAATGAAGATGCTGCTACACAAGTCACAAATCGGAACATTATCCAATATCTTTGGAATAACTGTAGATAACAGGAAAAGGGTGTTTACCCAACCAGACGCATTACTACGTGACAGGCAAGTAATTTGACAAATTCAAAGAAACAACATTCTCATCCGAGACGCAAGTGAGTCAAGGTATTCAAACCGAAACTCCCAATGCCAATTTCCGTGTCATTTTAAAAACAGATCCATTAAAACCATCCATTAGATTTAACATTTTAAAACCCGACCCAACCCAAGCAACCAAGAGATTATTCAGATGCATATAAATAAGTGAAAAAATAGGAGAGAGAATTGAGGGAATGGATGTGTGTGTTGAGTCAAATGGCTATTAGAGACAAACTAAAATAGAAATAGCTCATCCTTCTACTTTACAACTCCACCCAACTCATTCACAAAAGTAAAAGCCACCACATGTACATCACTTGAAAACATTACTTACTCTGAAGGATTTTTTGGTGCGGGTGGAAAAAGGAACGAAATGGAGCGGATATTATGCAACATACATTTATTGGTGTTCTCATTCCCCTTGCCCTTTCACGTACCAACATAGTTGCCCTAGCCATAAAACGAGAGATTCTTTCGGAATAATAACAAGATATTTGAATTTAAATCATAGAAACAGGTAAGGTCACGAAGGAGATTTTATACCACTTTTTCGAGTCATGGAA
>JAQIXN010001472.1:0-18106 GCA_034698145.1 Proisotoma minuta
GCCCATTAAAATCGGTCCACTAAATAGGTCAAAATAAATTCTCAAAGTGAAGCGATTCACTAATTTGCCAACCTGTACGTAGTTAGAAATCTATATTCCAACACCAAAACTTTCACCGCAACCCGTTTCTGGAAATATTACGTGTTTTGGGTTGAAAAATTATTCCGGATTTTAAGTTCATGACGTTGAATCTTTTCTCACAACTTATAGATGTTTGTTTTCAACCCAACAACTGCTTTTATCTTGACAGGTTGCAATTTTTCATCCATTCTCCTACTTTTACTTTCTCCAGGCAAAGAAGGAGAAACACAGACAGAAAAATTATTCTAAAGACTTTTCCTGGTAAAGTTTAAGCCGAGTAGTAAACCAAGATCAAAATCTGGTTTTAAGAGGACACATCCGACAGACAGAAAATAAATTCTCTTTTTTAAATTTCCTCTAAAAAAAGTAACGAGATTTATTTTATTTATGTAAGTTAGCCCCTTTATCCCTTTGCTTTTAAGTTTTGTCAGGGATGATGAAAAAGAAAAGAATTTGTTGATCCGAAACAAATGTCGAATAATGTATTTCTCAATTCCATCACTTATCTTGATAGAAGATGCACAAGAGAGAAATAATGGGATCCCAACCAACCTCCTTGATAATCAGAATATAAGCCTAAGCTTTTTTCCCCAGAATCCAGCTGAGACCTTTATGAATCTGGACTTTTTCCGGATGTAGCCATGTCCAACTTTACCAACAAAAATGTGTCTCTTCTACTTACTTTCTCTTGATATTAAAGCAAAGCCCTTAGGTAGCTACTTTTACTTAGCCCCGGCTTTTGATGTGGATGATATTATGGGATGTGATATTAAGAGAGAAGCTTTTATCTCAAAGAGTGTCATGCAATACATGGGATGGATAAAAGTAAAACTTTTTCCCCATTCCGGGGTTATTAAGATTAGTTGTTTCACTTTCATTCAACTACTTTTCCTCATTTTTGAAAGAAAGGGGTTTGTAATAAAGACACAATGCAATGGGATGGAAAAAAATCTTCATGTGCCGAGTGGCTGCTTCTCCTGTCGATTGGTTGAATACAAAGCAAAGACTCATCAAAACGTTACATTTGTTTGAGTCTGGTGACAGGAGCGGCTGCTGCTGTTTTTATTTCTTTTGTACATATCTTGTTGAGTTTATAGCCTTTATATTATTGAGAGCATCTGGGAATTAAAGGCTGCTGGTTAGTCTCTTTTATGGCTTGTTTGATGGCTGTCCTCAACAAGATTTAGTGTTTGCGAAGGGCAACAGGAAATTGCATTTTGTGGCTGATATAGTCCACTTGGCTATTGTATTTCGTGGTGAAAGCGAAGAAGGAAGCGTTTATTTTATTTTATACTCGCCAAGCATGAGATGAGACTTTTTCCACTGCTTTAATTCCATCCCTACTTTATTTCAGGATGGCAAATTACGACATATGGCGGAATTACAGAGGTCGGTTGTAGCAGATCCGGAAACAAGACAGCAATTAGCACAGCAAATTGCAAACTGGGAAGAGAACATTGAACGACTTCATTGTGAACAATTTCGGTTGAGATGTTACATGGCTTCACTCCAGGGAGGAGCTCAGGGTGGCGAACTGCCAAATCCAAAGGTATGTCCATACTTTCCCTCTTTTAACAATTATTTTAATGCCTATATGTACATACATGTAAAACATGGAACATGTTTCCAGAGTCTACTCTCCCATGTCTCAAGAACGACAAAGAACACGCTCAATCGTTTAGGAGTGTTTACAGTCTCATCTTTCCATGCTTTTGTTTGTGCAAGAAGTCCATCTCTTTTAAGCAATTTATTGGCTGGACGTGGTAATGCATACTTTCTTTTTGGGGTAATGTGATAATTTACATGTTTCCCATATTAAAAGGTGCAACGAAGCGACGAGCTCCGCTTTTATCTCGCTCAAATAGCGCATCCTCTCGTCGTTCCCTTCACGTCTCTTCAGACAGGGAATCTGATTCCAGAAACACAAAGATCTCTCTCCCAGATAACCAAGTAATTGTTCCCATCATTAATTTTAATTAATTTTACAGCATTCATCTCCTTAACTTTTATTTTATTCATAATATGCTTCTTCTTTCCCTTTCAGGTTGTGACAGTTTCGCTGAAGGATTCTATGACTGTGGAAGAATTCCTTATTTGTGCTTGTGCCAGAAAGGGACTGACTCCAATGGAACATTTCGTTCGCGTCAAGAAGCGTCGCGAGCTACCCGACACAAACTATTTTGTCCCACATCGAAATGATCAGATAGAAACTTATGTAAGTTTTTTGATTGGATCCATTAACTTTATGGTTTTACTCTACTACATTCTAAAAATTACCTTTTTATATACATAGCTCTCGACCCATGAAGTTGTGGAGGTACGAGCCAAACTTTTGTACCAGGTTGAGTTACAACGCGGATCCCTGGACCAAATGTGGGGATTTAGCGTTGAAGCTGAATTAGTGGAGAACGCAGACCGACAAGATGAATTGTGCTGTTATGTGAGCAGAGTTGAAGAGCGGAGTGTGGCCATGAATAATGGTGAGTCTACTTTCACTCTTGGACATAAATTCACAAACTTTCTCAATTCAACATTACACACACACAACTGAAGAGAGAGATATTATGACATGACAGTGCATTGATCTTGTGCATCCTGCAATCCTACAAATAACAAGCTTTGCATAAATCCCTTGCTTCCATTTACAAATTCTTTGTATCGGATACTAGAAAAAATCAATATTTACTTTCAGCTATAAAAAAGAATCTACTTACTCTCGAATTTTAATAACCATGTCGAATTTGCATTTGAAATGTAAATTGGTTAGAAGCAGAGCTTGGAAGTATCAAATTTTATTTTCCATTGTATGCTATGCTTGGAAGACTCAAAAGCAAAGCTGTTTGTACTCTGAACTGAACTGTAATCGAAATCGAGTGAAGTTGGGCGGTGAAAGTGGTTTTCACTCAATCCTTCTGAAAGCACAACATCAAAATGAATATATAACAAAGAGCAGTGAATAGATTCACGACATACCAAAAAGCTAAGTGCTTTGCCATAATAATATGGAGGAAAATAAAATGTACACATTTTACAAACACTTTTCCCAAAGTGAAAGTTTTTGACCAGCAAAGCAAGAGTCTGACCACATTTTGTGGAATTCAATAAAATTATTATTGTTTCGCATGAAAGGCTTTGAAGAGATGCTAAAAGCTACTTTTATTTATGCACTAATTAGATTTGTTGTTGGCTTTTAAAATGATGCTTTTATCGTGTATTGTTGTAGATTTTAAACCCGCTGACAAACCAAAAGAGATGGAAGAGACTAGTGAAGGTGAAACTATATTAATTTAAACAAACAACACTTTATCTTTCAAACTACACAACAGTATTTTAAGAGCAAGAATAAAACTTGATTTTTACTTACTTATATTATGCTCTATTGTTTAACAGGCATAATAAAAAGTGATGAGATACTTGTGATTAACGGAGCAATTGTTTCCGACCTGGATATGATGTACATTGAATCGGTGCTACAAGAAGGTATATACCTAAAATTTAAGAAAATGATTGTGTTTAACAACTTTCTTAAACATTTTCAGAGCTTTCACTTTGTCTCATGCTTCGTTCGGCAAGAACTGAGCCCCCAGCATTGGCCGCAGCGTTAGCCATAGGTTAGTTTCCATACAAAAATATAAATAAGAAGCTTAAAGACAATATCAAAATATGGTTTGTTGCCCTGCTTTTAATAGCGGATGCTGCCATTGCCCAGCTAGTTTGTCCGCCCCCACCCGCCGACCCGGATGTTCTCACCGAAGATGTATTGAGTAATTTGATTGTCCCTGCTCCTCATGAAAGTAAGTAGCAAAAGTTTCTTTTAAAGAAGGGTTACAACTTGTTCATAAAACTTCATTGAAAGGACACTGGAAAAAGTTAGCTGCATGTTCCACATTATTCTGTGGTTTCATGTTTCATGCGTCATAAATTTTAATGTTTGGCGAAAGATAGAGAGTAGGACGGGAATAAAAACAATTCATTTCAAGGGAAAGTGAGACAAGAAGGACCCACGAGTCGAGATAAGAAACGTAAATGATTGCAGCCGCCTTTGATGCCTGTTTTTGGAGAAATATGTCAAAGTTATAAATGTGTCAAGGGACACTATATTTTATTCTGCATCATTTTGTTCTCATTTCCGGAAGAGAAAAGTCATGAATTTTGTTATATCATTTGGGAATTTGTTGCAGACAAAGACTTGAGTCCATCAGAAATGGAAGAGATTGGAGGACAGCATCCATCCGGTGCTTCCAGGGCTGCTACTGCCTCTGATATTGACACCTTGGGATTAATTAAGGTAAAGCAATAATTCACGCATTTTTTCGCATGAGAAATAACAAGTTTTTTTATGGTATAAAGGAACGGGGTGTTCGGAGTCATCCACAATTGACCCATCAGACAACAATTGGGACGGAATCTCCCTCTGCCATGATCAGTGGTGGGAATTCACCTATACACTCCCAGCTTCCGATGGGATCCCGAGATGTGGAGAGAATGAAGAAAGCGGTACTAGAACTAGTGGATACCGAACGAGCCTATGTTAAGGTCAGACAAACATAACGTCATTACTTATATACCAAGGTGTCGGAATAGATTACAGATTTAATCCACCAAATGACGATTGAAAGTGCCATATAAGTTATCCAAGCATCATCATTTTATCGAATCCATTTGAAACGCTAAAGTACTCTCATTTCCTATACTATGTTGATTGCAATTGCAAATCCTAAAGTATGGGTTGAAATAAAGAGTTGAGACCTCATACATTTATAGCTGTCGATGAGAATAGTCGTGTGATTTAGACTTTTATTGCTTCTAGAGAAAGTATCTATATAGTATATACAATGGAATCTGTGAAATTGGATTGGTTTGCTCTAAATTTTCAACCATACGGAAAATAGATCCATTTCCAACTCTTTCATTCCCCAACTTTATATAGTTTTGTTGACATAAGAGTTGAATCCAATCCAAAGCAAAGGCCTAGAGAACATCCTTCTTTAAATTCAGAGCTGGGAGAGAAAGCAACCGCACCGGAACTTCTTTCTTCCTCTCATCCCATTATTCATGAACCCTTTTGCTTCCATATTTGATTTGTGAAAGAGCAAATATGACATCCAAGCGTTAGAACATACATTTTCTAATTAGCAATAAAGTCTGCGGATTTGAGACCTTGAAAAGGAAAATTATAGTAAAGGATGACAGGAGGGTGTGATAGTAAAGTATTTTTATTGCCTCGTAAAGAATTCTACATAGAGCACCTTTTCCCATATCTTCATATAAATATAAGATTTATACATAACTCATGTATAGAAGACTTTTGACATTAAGGCTAATTTGATATGTCATAATATATTTCATCCAACCAAAACCATTTGAACATTATTGTAATATGATAATATGATGGTAACTTTACAGCATTTAACGGGACTTCTTGAGCAATATTTGGAGCCTTTGAGACATGAGAACTTTCTATCAGCAACGGAAATGATGGCAATATTCGGTAACATTAGGGAAATGGTTTCTGTACAACGAAGATTTTGTAGAAGCTTGGAAGCAGCCTTGGAAAGTGGAATTTCCATTGAATCAATAAACCATCCATCCGAATTCAAAGTAAAAAAAATAGTCAATAAAAGCTATATTTCCGTTTAATACATTACCCTAATAATTTTCTTTCCCTTTTTCAGGCAATACTTTTAAATATTGCTGCAGCCTTCCTCAGTTTTGCAGATCATTTCAAACTTTACTCATCCTTTTGTGCATCTCATTCAAAAGCTCAGAAACTTTTGCATCCAGTTGAAGGAAATCAGGCACTTCAACAATTCCTATCTTCGAGAAATACAAAACAACAACATTCCCATACTTTGGAATCTTATTTAATTAAACCAATTCAACGTATTCTAAAGTATCCACTTTTACTTCAACAAATTCGAAATCTTTGTGACACAAATTCAGACGAGTATCGCTCTTTAGTTGGTAAGTAAACATTGTTATTACTTAGTACTTTAAAGGAAGTTTATTTATCTGTTTTCTCTCCAGAATCTCTACAGTGTATGGAGCGAGTTGCGGAACACATCAATGAAATGCAAAGAATCCACGAGGAATACGGTGCTATATTTGAACATCTTCAAAGACAACATCAAAAGACTTCCAAAATACCTATAGATCTTAGTCCAGGAGACTTACTTCATTATGGTGGCGTTGAATGGCTCAATATTGCAGATTTCCTGGGCAAAATTAAAAAGGGGCTTGAACTTCATGCAATGTGTTTTGTATTCAAGACTGCAGTCGTCTTTCTATGCAAGGAAACTTTACAACGAAAAGGAAAAGTATTCAAGGTATGTATATGGATTTATTATATCAACTCAAAACATTGAGCTTTCAACATTTACATCAAATCCAAGAGAAAATGTTCCAGTGATTGTTCCAGTGACCCAAGTTATGACCTTATTGTTGCCCATTATCTTGAAATTGTTTTCATCAGCTTTATCATCAAAGTTTAAGAGTTGTCTCATCACAATATCTGCAGGAATTGATCCTTTTCCAACTCCAGAATGGCCTGATAGCAAACGATCCCCTTTTCCAGTGATTACCATCATTGCCCTGAATGGCAGCTGAATATCTTGCAGCGAGTTGGCCACAATGCTAATGTCAACTTTCCTTTTAGGCGAAACTTGAATTACTTTGGTAAAATCTCTTCTTTTTGCAATTATTTGAATGTAATCAGAGCCAGAAAGGTTGGATTTTGACGGTTCAATCATTAGAGTTGAAGAATGAGCCAATTCCCAAGTCCTTAGATCTGGAATCTTAAAAATGGAGCTTATGGTTAGCGGTGGCAGCTTGTCATTTATTTTCATGACGCCTGCAGATTTATCCACATTTGATTTTTCAATCTTGACTCTCTCAGGGTATTCCGTTGGGTTTTCAACCCTCAAAATCTTGATATTTGACGTGTTGACATGCCTTTGATATTTCTCCATGATTGACTTTGAGCCCTCAGTTAGCTCAATGTGTGAGAGAAATCCGAAAAGTTCCACGCTCTCTTCGATTTCCGGCTCAAGGCTGAAAAGTGTATCATCCCACCACTCTTGACCTTTGACATACTTTGCTTTGTGGCTTTCATTCTCACTCACTTGGATAAATTTAGAATAGTCTCCATATTTTTCTTCTGTCCAAGTCACCGTCCCTTCTGGATGGTTGTACAGCTTAAACTGATATTTATACTTGGATTTATTCTCGTCAGTCTCAATTAGCTTAATTAATGCGTCTGTCCTCAGTTGACCTTTTGGCAAAAGTTTGGATACGAGCTCAGTTTTGTTTGCTACAATCATGTATCGATAGCCTCCATCTTTTTCGATGGTTGATGTCACGAGTCCATTGAGATGAGCTTTGTTCTTCAGCGTAAAATATACTTCCCTTTCAGAAGGTTCTAATATCCATTGAATATCTTTGAACCACTTTTCTCCTGGCTTGTAATGAGGAAGATTATTAGGGTTGATGTCAATTTGGACATAATTTCCAGTGCCGTCCTTTGTTTGTCTTTCTGTCCAAGTAATCCAACCTTGTGGGAATTTTTTCATGCCAATTTTGTAAAATATTCCACTGTATAAATCTGTCCCAGAAATTTTCTTGGTGGGGATAAAATCTCCTTCGGAGAAAGTTTCGTATTCTTCTGCAAAGTTCTGTTGGTTTGAAAAGGCCCCACACAAAATGGTAGCGAAAAATACCAAAAAGGACAATGAGAAATCCATTTTTACTATCGGTACTGACTGATTTTTTAACAGAATCTCGACAATAAATACATAATTTTGAAGGCCATCAAGTAATCATAATAATCATATAAAAACCGGATAGAAATAATATTTGCAACCGGTTTTCTGAATATATACTGAAAAATAATAGTCTTCTTACACGTGCCGTTTGTGTCCCATTCATCATGATGAACTTTTAAAGACAAAATGAGCAAAGTTTTTTTTTTATTTGTTCTGCTTTTCTAAAAGTTTGTTCTTTGATTCTTTTTATAGAGCTCACACTCCAAGTCAGCAGACAAATCAGAAGTGGAGATAATTCGCTATCAAGTATTGATTCCCGTGTCAGAAGTTCAAGTGAGACAAGTTGGAGATCCCAAAGACTTGGATTCTAATGGGCCAAATTACTCTTGGGAATTGACACATTTACGAAGTTCCACTCCTCGTCGATCAGAAAAAACTTACCTTTTGTCCAACTCGACCGCAGAGTTTCGTAATGTTTTCCTAAGACATATTAGACAAATCATAAGGGACAGTGTTCGAAACATGAGCTTGCCCAGACTTCCAGATGGAAGTTTGGGGGATAATGGACATAGTAGTTCTGGAGGCTCACATTACGCAACCCCAGAAGGAATTGAACATGTAATGGAACATGGGGAATCCAGAGATAGAGTTGGCTTCAGACCTCACGGCCAAGCTCACACTCTAGGTTTGTTTGTCATCATTTTATTGAACTCTAACTCTAATCATTGTTATTTTAATTAGGACGAAAAAAGCCTCCAAAACCCCCGCAGAGACATTCAGCAGGCAATATTGAGGCTGGTTCAGCCAAATTGAAGCATCAAGATAGCACAGATAGCAATTCAGGATTCAGAGGTCGAAGTAAGACATTGAGTGATTCTGCAAACAAAGGGGGCACGGATTCTGACGAAGTTCCTCATCACAGGGAAGTCATTGGAAGTTCCACAATGCCGTGAGTCTATAGTTTGATTATTATTTAACTCTCAACTCTTAATAAATTGATAATAATCCATTTTCTAGTCGGGCTAAAGGAGTTTTGGGGAATACTCCAAATCATCTAACTCTTTCAACGACTTCCACCCTAAGTGCCGGAAGTACCGGCTCAGCAGCCAAATTAATCCAGGCTTCTGCAACTCCGGGACGCAATATAGCACCCCCACCCACAGTTCCTGAACCAAGTAAATATATTTGACCATACATGATTCACTAGCAATTTTAAATAAATAATCATTTATAGGCTCACCAATTTGGAAACCTCGAGACGAGGGTTTTGGTACGCTTCCTAAAAAACCTGACGAGCCCCAACCTAGTACCTCTTCCGCAGCAGCAGCCGCTTCCTCGAAACCCGTGCCCCCAGCAAAGCCTGACTCTTTAAAGCCATCACGTTGATGAAATGAATTACAAACTTTTAACATACGTCTATAAATATATATCCCTACTACAACTTTCTACACAAACACTGAAACATTCAACGAAATACTATTATTAAATGTTGTCTAGTCATTTCAAAGAAATTACCATGATACATTCCATAAAGAAATTCTCAGTCATATTTGCTTAATAATTTACTCATTCGTCATTCCTTAAATATATTACTCAATTACTGTTAACATACGGGTAACTGAAAGCAAATACTAGTAATAATTAAACTAAACTTTTGTACTCAAAAAGTTTTAAGTGTTCATCATCAGCTTTTCTGCTCCCTTTAATTATCATCATTGAGACACAAAAAGATGCCAAATTGCTCATTTATCTCAGCCTCTGTATAGTATTATGTTGCCAAACTAATTACTACATTTTTTGACTAACTAATACGTACTTGACTGAGATCAAATCTGTACATTTTAATAAGGAAGCCGTTTTAATGTCAATGAAAAAGGACAAAGTATTGTAATTTTTTTCTAAAACTTGTTCTCATGCTCAAACTCAAATATGCAAAAAAAATGTTGGATATACATAAAGAGTAAGTTACAATGACTGCTTGTTTTTTTGAAGGAAGGAACTGTTTTCGATGTCATCGATTGAGAGACATTTATATATGCCTATTCGTAATAATAGTCAAAAAATAAGCACAATGTTTGTCTACATATACTTATATACAGTATTATTAGTTGACGGCTTGTTATCTAATTTACCAGAGTGGCACGCGTACTTTTGCCAAAGTTCACAAAAAATGGAAAAACGGCATGTAGTGATGAAAATGAAATAAAAATCTTCGTAAGTTAAAATAATATGTGATTCCATACCTAAAATACAAAGAAGTAAGGAAACCCACAAGAATATGGAAACTCATGATTTGATAATAGAATATTATTGGACGGTTGTGAGTTTATTTAGATGTTACAAGTACGCAACATTTACTTATCAATAAATCAATGAGATTACGAACACTTTTTTTCTACTTTTTTCAAAGCATGAAAATAGAACTACACCTTGAAACATTTTCAAATGAGCTTTTATAGTACAATGATTTGTTTTATGCAAAGCTTTGAATGGGCTGTTGTCTTTGAATAAACAAATGACCCCGATGAGATGTCAATTTGAAACTGTTTTGAAATTGTGTAATACTCTTTATATACAATGCAGTAACAGGCTTGAATGTAAAGTAAGTAACTCTCCATTTTAAGCCTTCAATATAATATCGCAATAACCGACATGATTCTGCTGTAACTGCGACAAATCATTGTTATATACAAAATTATTAATTAAGGATGCCCAAATTAATCCACTGATGCAGAAGAGACAGATGAATGGTTGTATGACTAATTCAATTTAATTTCATGATCACCTCAATGTCATTTAAACATACAATAATTAATCATAAATATCTGACCTCTGGACCAATTTGTTTTCTGACAATTTGGGGAATATTTTTTTACGCAAAAAATTAAACGAGTTATATAAAGTGCATTGCATGCAACTGCATCTATTGAATTGCTTAAGGCGAAAGGGCGTGTAATTATCCATTAATTTAATGTAGGTATTTAAAGAGTTGCAAATTATGTAACTGTCACTGAAAGTAAACTGCATTGTCAAATTATTAGACGGCAATCGAAAAGCTGACGCCACAATCAGATCAAACAAAAGTGCATCAAGATCAAATTGTTATGCAATCCCTTCTTTTTTAATGCTGATTTATGCAAACTAAATCTCGAGCTACTAATAGTTTTGCAAAATGAAATAAAATGTCACATCATTAGTTGTCACCCTTGACATATTATTATTATAGTGTCTAGCGCCCAGCCTAATATTTTTAACCAAGTTAATTAGAAATTAATTAAAGTCGTAAAACTGACCACGCCAAATATTTATCAAAACTCAATCTCCAAAATTTAGTAATGAGCAAAACTTGATTTTTATCCCTGTTAAATAATTCCATAACTAATTATGAAATTTTCATATTCTCATGGGCAAGCAGAGACGCCAACCAAATAGCTTCTTCTTCCAACTAGACAAATTTATTGCATAAATGTAATGGCTATCAATCATTAAGGATGAAAGCTAAGGTTGACTAAAAGCTTTGTCATAATTAACTCTTGACTACGCATCATTGTAAATAAAAACTTGCTACACGTCTTCCACGCGTGGGGGCAGATTGAGACCAAATTTGTCCAAACTGTCACATAGCACAAGGGCTCAAGCCAACATCTTTGTCCAAATCTGGAAGCGGATGAAATTGGTGTCATTTACATACATAATTATTATGGTTAGGATTTTTTTAGAATAGGAATTATTATTAGGTCAAGAACTTAATATTTCCAAGTTTCCAAACCATGCTTGTTTTGGTCAAATTTCCATCATAAAAAATACAAACAATGCAGTTTAATGTAACAATGTATTTTATACACCCACTCAACCCAGCCAACCGCAACAATATGCAACTGCCCAAAATTGTAAAGCATTGACCCACAAATTTGTAAATATTGGCAAAGCAAGTGCATAATAATTGAACTATTGTCTACCAAGAATAAAAATGATTCCGCCGCTCTCTTATCGACATGATCTGAAGTTTAACAAGGCTTACAGCCATCCGCCAATTTAGCTTAGCCTCTTGCGTAATTATAAATGCAAATTGAGATTCAGCCAATTTCTTTCCTACTCCTTCCGTTAATTTTTGAATGTACTCACCATGAAATATAAATAGGGATATAAATAATCAAGGGTTTAGATAGACTGGATGCATATTTTAATGTTTGATTTGCATCGTGTCAAGAGCAGGGTCCCTGCCTGCAGTCCCTAGCTCTCATCCATTGTCAACAATGAGAATGGGCTAAGGTAAAGAGTGATGCTGCGAGTTACTTGATTTTGATTATCTGCCTGAAGGATGCGTGGCCAAGATTGTTCCCTTTGTTTTCTTGTAACCCAGCCGCATATAAATACGACGCAAACTTTTGATTAAGTCATTCAGGTCTTTACTACTCAATAGCAAACAAGTTAAGCTCATTCGCCAACTTCGGAGGAAACTCGAAAAACTACAAAAATGTTCAAGGCAGTTGCACTTTTCGCCCTTGTAGCTGTTGCCAACGCTGGAGTGATTGCCCCAGTGGCAACTTACGCCCATGCACCTGTGCTCGCTAAAGGTTTTAAAAAAATATTCAAAACTACCTGAAATTTTTAGTATAACTCTAACTTTTGAATTATAGCCGTTGTCAACGCTGAGCCCTTTGATGCCCACCCACAATACAACTACGGATACTCCGTTTCTGATGGACTTACCGGAGACTCCAAGACCGCTTCCGAAACCCGTGATGGGGATTCAGTCCAAGGACAATACTCCCTTGTCGAGCCAGACGGTTCCATCAGGACTGTGACCTATACCGCTGATGATGTCCACGGGTTCAACGCCGTAGTTGATCGCCAAGCACCAGGACATGTTGCCGTCAAGAAGGTCGTGGCCCCAGTCGCCGTCGCACATGCCGCACCTCTCGCCGTCGCCCATCACCAACCCGCTTACGCCTACGCCGCTGCCCCAGCCCTTAAGGTCCAAGCCGCACCTTTGGGATACGCCCATGGTGGACACGTTCTTCATCACTAAATAGAAACTATTACCCTTAATTTATTCTTTACTCTTCAAATTTCTTTCTTTTGAAACTACATACTTCTTGTTATCCGTGAGTATTCTTGTCAAAGCCTACAGTGCAGGAACTGTTTGGATCTTTAAATTATTCAGAATTGGTCAGCACTGATTTTCAATAAATTGAATTTAAATCTCATATATTTTTTATTTGATTGCATATGAAATTTCACAATAATATATATCATTAAATTAAGGTGAGAAATACATTTGTTTTAACTTGATAACTTTATCCCAAAATCAGTCATAATTTCAATGTCAGATTATGGCATTGAGGTCATCAGAAAAATATCAGAGCAACGTATGAAATTACATGTCTGTTAAAGCTAAAATTAACTTAAAGGGAGAACCACATGTATGATGTATCGCTATTTTTAAGCACATGTATTATAAATTTATATATGAAAAACTCTCTTTTAAAATCGGTATTTTCAGTGTTTCAAATTATTTCCAAATTCGGCAACCGACAGTTTGTTCATTCATATATACTATATATTATATAGAATCTTAAATTGGTAAAATGAAAATACTATTCCATGTAAAACCAATTTAAGATTCTATATATTTCGAAAAAAAAATTTGAACGTTGCATATTTCATTGTTGGATGCCCAATGAACAAACTGTCGGTGGCCGAATTTGGAAATAATTTGAAATACTGAAAATATCAATTTTAAAAAGAAATTTTCTCATTGGGGAAGCACAAACTTGGAAAAATGTCTTTGGCTATATTAATGAATTTTAGTCCATTTATTTTTAATAGACCACTAATTTAATATCTAAATTCAATTATATACATTTTTTATTTGTTCACACATAATTTATGTGAAATAAAATTACATACTAAACAACGGAAAGCGAAAAACTTATCTCAACTTGCCTCCTTTATCTTTATACCAAAAACAATATCAAAATCTTTTGGTTTGCATATTTCATCTTTCAATTTGGCAAAATGAATTTCAAACAAAAAATATTAATCAAATTGTGTGGCTATAATATAATTACATAAATATGATTTAATGTCAATAGTTAATTTAATTAGTCCGTGACTTCCAGCCGGTTCCGGTGAAACTTTTGTTGTAACATTCTAACAAGTTTCAAATATCTGTTGAATGTTTCTCTTACTTTTAGTGTTGATATCTTGAAATTGACAAGATTATCATTTGCAGTCCAAAGCCCCAATTCGAAACATAAATAGGCAATACATAAACATGAGAAAGGATACCGATTGTCCATAATCAGTTCTTGTAAAATTGATAAATTAATTTAGAATTCTTCAGGCACTTTTGTTACTAGAAATATTATTATGTATTTTCAAATTATTTATTCTTGAATTTTTACCAGTAATTTTATCCATAATTAAATATCATTATGTTAAATTTAAATTCTTTTCAAAAATGTTTGTGGACATGGTTTAAGTCAAAGGCTTTTACATACTAGCAGCAATCCCAAACTTGATCTAATGGTAAACAATTCTTATTCAATTATATTTTTTTTTATTTCCGGATCTATTTATCCCGAATCTTCTCTATTCCAAGGCACTTACATGTTGTATTTTTAAAACTGTTTTGAAAAAGGAAAATTACGTTTTTATATACAGGAATATGATGAGTTGGATTTACTTGTAACCTCAAAAAGTTCAAGAAAGTTTCAAAAATTTTACAATTTGATTGTCATGAATTTCATAATTTATGTATAATTTTTTACTCCCGTCCTATGAAACCTCGAGAGTTTTAATTGGATAAATTACAAATAAAAATGACGCACATTTATATAAGCAACAATTTGTTGCTGGACATTCACCTCGAATAAAAATATTTATGGCTTATAACTTTATACTAAATAACCCCTTTGTTTTGTTATTTAAAATAACTTATTTTCATGCAAACATATATTACATACTTTTGATCATGTCATTGGTTTTATTGTAATTTCGCAGGGTCTCAATAAGCAAACTTTAAATGTGCAATTATTGATTATTGATTTATGTTTGTCTTCACCTTACTTTTATTGCTAGGTGGAGTTGACCTACGGTTACCTTATACTGTCAAACAACCAATATGAATAGATTAGGTAACTTGTTACGTGTTGCATTACTTTATGCTTGTATTATAAGACATGCATAAAAACTGGACTAGTTTTTGCACTTGTAAACAATGAATGATTAAGAATAAATTATCAAGTTATATCGTTAGCCTAATTGAATTATCTACAAACGGGCAGATTAATGATAAATTTCCTGTACAACACAAGGACAGCTGGCCAACGCAAGGAACGGTATCTGTATCTTTGCCGGAATTGGAAGTACACGCCTGAATGCTTTAACTTAAGGTACACTACCGATCCATCCTCAAGATATGAATTTAGTATAAAATGGATGGAAATCTTTGCAAATGGCATCAGTTCCAATCAGTTCTCTGAAACAATCAACTTCTTCTTCTCTAATCCTCCAAACAAACCCAAAAACTTCAAGATGAAATCTGTCATCGCTATTTTGGCTTTCGTCGCCGCAGCTTCTGCTGGAAACCTTTACTCTGCACCAATCTACTCTGCCCCATTGGTCACCAAGACCGTGGTGCCTGCTGCCCAAAGCTACAGCTACTCCAACAGGGCCCCATCCACCCTCGCCGTCGCCGCTGCCCCAGTACGTTTTTCTTATACTTTATATGTTCGAAAGTTTCGAGTAGAAACTTGATACTCATACATATTTTTTATCTTATAATTAGGTCGCTTATGCTGCTGCTCCAGTTTATGCGTCAGCTCCAGTTGTTGCAAAGGGTACGCTGAGATTTGTCTCAAACTGCCTCATAAATTTAATACGTTTCTAATTGGAAATTTTGTCGTTTTTTTAGCCGTAGTCCCAGCTGCCCAATCTTTCTCTTACGCCAACAGGGCCCCAGCAAAATTGGCCGTTGCTGCATCTCCAGTTTATGCCAGTTACGCCCACCCAGCTCCAGTTGCGACTTACGCCGCCCCAGCTCAAGTAGCCTACGCCCATGCCGCCCCAGTGGTCGCAGCCCACCCACAAGCAGTTGTAAGTCTATTCAAAATATAAATCACTTCAATTCTGATATTAAAAAAATTGTCAACAGTACCACACCTCTTTCTCCACCCCTTATGCCCACTACGCTTTTTAAATGATTCCCACAACGCCAGCCTTCACTAAATTATTATAATTTATTATTGGACAGCAATGCAAAATTTAAATTGAATCAGAAATAAAGAATCAGATAAGAAAAATGTATTTTAAACCCGCATTTCATAATTTGCATCCTTAGCCTGCTTTTTTATTTTGGAAAATAAGTTTAATTTGTTTTTTTTTTTCATAATACTGATATTTTTTTATTAGTTTGAGACTGTTCAATATTTAACAATGATATATGTAACAATATTAATAGTGAATTGGAAATTACAACTTGGAATATAAATTAATTAGAAATTGATAAAATCCTGAGTAATCCTGATTATGCACCGAAAGAATTGCCCTTGTCTTTGTCCCTCTCTCACTCGTCCAACGAGTCGTCTGATCCTTTGACCAAATTCTTGAAGAAGGGTCCCTACATTTTTTCTCGTCACCACTGCCTGAGGCTTTGCAATCTTTGCTATCAGCGGTGGCGTTGGAATGTTTCCAATCTCTGCGTTATCATTGGAATTTGAGGTAGATGGTTGCTCAATTTCACTTTTGCACAAATCATCCAACTGTCTCTCCAGCTCTGCAGCCATTAGTTTGACATAGTCGTAGCTGGCACAGGCCAAACTCTTCATCCATCCCTCAAATCCCTGTTGGTCTTCAGCCGAGAGGACGTATGACTTTGAAGGGAAGCTTATTTTGAAACAGAAATGTTCCTCAGATTCACTTTCTGCCAGTTCCACGATGGAGCCTTCAAGAATTATGACGCCCAAGGGCTCAGGGTCGCTCTTCTTGTCATAATAAAACAGGAGATTTCCTTTGAGGACGAACCATCGTTTGACGAATCCCTTGCCCCCGTCCTCCTTTTTCATCAATTCACCCTCTCGGTCAATTTGGACGGTGAAGGAAGCAAATGCAGCCAAAGTCTTGTCATTTATCTTCATTTTACTTGTGAAATGAATTAATTTACTACTTTGACTTTCAACTTTTGTTTGGCTAAAAAATTAATTTGTTTTGAACTGTAACACTGAAGTTTTTTCATGTAATTTTTATTGCATTTCTATATTTCATTACCATAACATTACTTCAAAATATTTCATTGTGCATATTTATTTCAAAGTATCACAACTGAACGACAAGATTTGTTACGGGAAAATTATGACTAGCGAAATACAGTTATAGTTATTATTTGGTACATTTTCATTGGAAAACTCAATTTTAAACTAATTCATTTTATAAACATTTCGTTCAAATATCAATGATTATTGTCAGTTAAACAGCGGAAACGCAAAGACATTTTTATAAAAGCTTGCTTTTAAAGTTACTTATTATCTAAATAGATATTTGCTTACACTCTGAAATTACAAGTTCAATAAAATTAAAGATGGAAATATTAATTACATTATAAAATTGTGAGATCACATTGCAAGACTAGTTTTAAATTATTTGTTTGAAGTCTTAAGTTAATTTTAGCTCATAATTGCATATTATATCATATCATAAAAGTTGGATATGGAAAAATTGTCATTGCTGATTTTTCATATTCTAAAATCCTCTACAAATTACTATTATTAGCATAGTTTTGTAAACAAGTGAAAGTGAAAGCACTTTGAACAGCCTTAGACATGACTAAATAGCATGTTTCCAGCAACAGCTTGAAATTAATGAGTGGCTTTATGGATTTATGTATTGGATAATTTGATAGGTTAAATTTTGAAATCTCTAAATGAAACTGGAAAGTGTAATGTATTATAACTCTAAAGGCTCATCATCATCATCATCATCATCTAATGCCACATTATTATCAGGCTCAAAAGCTGCGTTGTCATAAACATTTGGGCCTGAATAAAGTGACCTAACTCTCGTGACCGTTTTTGCAGTTTCGTAAAAGTTTTTCCTTCTTTGGAATAAAGGCTTGAGAGTAAAGGCTTCAGCTTCCTGTCCATTATTACCATCAAAAAGTTCAACTATAGAGACCTTGAGATAGCCGTAGTGTAGCAAAATTTCGTATTGTGGACTGTAGACTATGACGTCATCAATTTTTTTCCATTCATTCCTACCGTCCA
>JAQIXN010001473.1:0-18093 GCA_034698145.1 Proisotoma minuta
ATATATATATATATATATATGTACATGTGTAATACCCGTCATTCAAATTTACGTCCAGTACTTGTGCATTGTACAAATTGCTCCTTTTGCCCTTTTTCAGTTCAGTTTCAGTCTTCATGAAAAAAATGTTGATGAAATTCAGAGACATGAAAACAGAGGAAATGGTGGAGTTTGTAAGTTTGGGGTAAACTAGGAGATTGGAGGCATTGGACCATCTATCCCCTTCCACTTCACTCGGAGCACAGCTTTCACCCCAAACTTTCCCCACAGAGGGCTACTACTTATTTTGGATGGAGAAAGTTGCAAAACGGTTCAGTTGGTTGTACCAATGTGAGACATTCAGTGGTAGCTGGCCTTAATTTAAAAGCTATAAATGAGAACATTAATTGTACAAACAACTACTTAAACGACGGGTGTTTGCTAATTAAAACATTTTATGCTTGCAACTGAAATGCTATACAAATTGGATGTATATATTGTATATATGATGCTTACATTTCCTGCGGTGTGCTGTATACACATTATGTGTCATCTTTTATTCACACCACAGCATCTTATCTTTTCACCACCTTTCACCCTCCACCGGGGAAACAAATTAATCTTTACTGCCCACTTTTTTCAACCATTTCCACCTCAACTGTGATATATTATGTTATTCACATCCTACTCCAAGATGTGATTAGATTTTTTGCCACTTTTTCATTTCATTGATACTCCTACGTGAAAAATGAATCCAAGTCTCCGCTTGGGATATTTTTTGGGGCTTCTGTCTCATCACATCCAAGACATACATGTTCTTCTTCCAACGTCCTTATTATTATAGATATTTATTGAGTGAAAAAAATAATCGTCCAATCTAATCATAAGTTTGACGATGTGATACCTTGCTTTGTCAAAGCAATCCAATTTTCAAATAATATAATATGTATTACTTTTAAATTTTCCATCAAAAGTAAATTGAAGGATAATATCATCCAAGTTATGAAAGCCATGCATAAATTTAAACTCCAAAAGATATTATAAACTTTTAAAATTAAAAACTTGAAAATATAAACTTTGGACAGAGCTCAAAAGTTAATCTTGAACAAAATTAAAGGAAAATATTATTCCTTTGTCTGATAAAAATGCATTATTTGAACTCATCTTATCATTCCCCTCATCTGACTTTAATAATAGAGTTTGAAAAGACATTTTACTCGGTCTCTTTCACTTTTGAAGCGAGTGAAAAGAAAGCGCATCATTTCTCCAGAAAGTGAGTACAGACTTTACGCCGCAATAAAATTTAATAGGAAAACCATCAACACATCAATTGACTCGGGTTGCAATAACGAAAAGATATTGAAGATTTCATAGACCCCGGAAAACGACCCGAAGACACAAGTCCAGGATTCGCAAAGAAAGGTCAATAGAAATCTGTAAGGTCCCGGCAGATAGCGGGGATATTTCTGACTTTCCCTTCTTTCTCTTTCTATCCAGTAAAATAAGCTCTTTTATTATTATTTCTATATAATTAAAAGTCCTCACAAAGTGAGTAACTTTTCTTGTGGGCTAAACATAACCCACAAGAAAGGAATACAACTTTTGCACATTTTCAAAGTTAATTGGTTATCCTATTAAAATTCAAAAGTAATAAGATTAGAAAAAGTTTTCCAAGTGAGTTTGTGTTTAGGGAAAATGAAGGTGGGCTGTGCTATTACATCATTCCGCTCCAATAACAATTATTGGTTCCTTAAAACTTAAAGTTTCTTGTCAAAACTCTGCATATAGTCAAGTCAATTGTGCTGGATTTTAAAACTATTGAAAAGCCTTTCAAAACTTTCTCTCTTTGGAAAAACTTTAAGAATATTAAGATTTCTTATGGAAAAAGTTTGACGCAAGTCTTTCTAGCAATATTTCTAAAGATTCGTTCATATTTACATCCTTCTGATTTCTCTATTTATAAAGAATTCTATGAATTGATTACTGTTAAGACCCAATTCTCCTTTTTCTGAAAGAATGTGCGCTGAAAATGACATTGATGGAATCACTGCTTTCACTTATGGATTATTATACAGCAATCCCTTGAATAATTAATATCTCATGAATATTTTACCCAAAATTACCACCAAATAGGAAAAAACAGTAAAAGTTTTGGTTATATAGCATACCAAACTGTATGTACTATGTAGTACTATGTAGTATAACTCTATGATAGGAGGAATTAAAAATAACGTCATATTATAACCATTAAAACCAGAGCATGTACATTTCTATTCACCAACAATAACAAAAAGTAACCATGCAGAGTGGTTCCAGTATAACTGCAGCCAGGTTAGTTCTGCCAAGAATTTCTTGGCAGAGTTAATCTTGGAGTCCGGTAACCCTGGAAACGTAACGTTCTCAAGCATAATAATTCATTTTGTATTGGCTTCTTCCTGTCTCCCCAAATTATTTTTGACAGTGTGTCTGCGGCCGGACATGTCTAAAGCCAATGCAAGACAATGCAAAGCCAGCAGTCATAGTAATTTCAGTTCTGGAAACAATATTGTCTGTCAGCCTTAAAATAAGCCTTGAATAATAAGCCAGCCTAGTGAAATGTGCTTGGATTTAATTTGTCTGCCACAACTCTTCACTTAAGATAACATGTATAAACCTTTCTTTTATTGCATTTGAAAAGCATTAATTTTGGTAGACCGGTAAAACAAAGTATCGATTTTACGTTTTGTAATAAGAAGAAAGGATGTGGTGCTGGTGTACGGAATACTAATAGCACATATGCCACTGATACAACTTGAGAAAGTTACTTACTGCTGTTACATTAAAAAATATCCGTAGTAGTTGTAACTATGGTGAATTTATATAGTTCTTGTTGTCTGGTGGAAAGTGATCAACTTCCCGACTTTCCCTCTCCCAAAAGAGAGGTGAAAGAGGACGGGGAAAGAATGGCAAATCTCACAACATCCACCTCTCTCTCTCTCTCTCTCTCTTTCCAATATCCATGCAGCCCAAGATGTGCTTGGAAATGTTAACTACGCCACTTCAACACGATGCAAACTTCAATCAAATAAAATATTAGATACATCTGTACATTTGTCAACACATTTTACATCTCCAAATCCCATACTTCTAATAATAATCCCACAAAGAAAGGGAGCTGGAAGAATATAAAATAGTCAATAAGTTGTAATAACCCTCTTCTTGTTTGTCGATACGAAAATCCGGAGGAAATTGCATATTTGCTTTGCTTTATCTAGATATTTTTGTTGTTTGTGATTTTTGAATGTGGACTGCTTTTGGGGAAACAAACAATTTGGAATATCGGAAGATTTGAGCATCGGAGAAAATGAATAAGAGAAAAAGGAGAAAGTTATATATAGCAACTGAAATCTAATATTTAAAGTCTTCTAGCCACGACGTCTTTTGTTGCTTGAAAAAAAATGTTTTTATTATATTGATTATTTATGGCCGGAGAAAAAAAAACAATGTAAATAGAAATGTTTAGTCTAGTGTCTGCAAAACACCACATTCCAATTTTGTTTTGGCTCCAACTCACATATTTTCATCAAGTGTAGTACGTACTGTATTCATATTCATATTTTGGAAATAAAAAGCTTTACACATTAACAAAGATACATTATAAGAATTAATTAGAATTTGTCAAAATATAAGCCCTGCTAAGTCTTTTTCTTTTATTATAATTATTATTACCGTTGGACACGCTTATAATGTCCGCCTTCCGTTTGAAGATAAGAAAGAGAGGAAAAAGGTTGGAGAGTTTTTTCTTTCTCGCAATGCAATGCACACACCGTCGCAATCTCTCCTCCATCCTATTTGCTTTTTCTATGTTTTCAGAATCTTGATTTTGGATTCAGTTAAAGAAAATGGTGAGGAAGGGTAAGTGGAGCTAGAGCAGACGCCAACAGAGAGACACAAGAAGATTTTTACTTTCTCTGCACTCCGAGCCATAGCCAGCACTTTTGATTCATTTTGGCATCCATTCCCGTTCCTAGCATTTGCTCCGGCAATCATCAAAAATACTTTTCCTCTGCAAAGTTTGGACAATGAGTTATTTCTGTGTATGACTTTCTCCCTAATACCGGCTGTAGTCAAACTGGGCTTTGTTTGTCTGTCAAGATACATCTTCTTGTCAAAGCTGAAACCCCAATTTTCCCACTGTCTAAATACTTATCCTTCAAATGCCAATGGGTTAAAGCAAACTGCGGTTTGGTACTAAATTTTACACATACTTTCATCCATACACTGATGGGAAATCTAAACACACTTCAAGCGAGCCAAATCCACTAAACTAAACTTTTCAATTTGCATGCTACAATTAATACAATGGTGTGGATTTAAGCCTTGTATAATCCTTTGCAAACAAAAATTAGGGACTCGGAACAAATTTGTTTTTACGCTTACAATATGCAATGCAAAATGAGGCAGTTACTCTTAGTCAAACATTTATTTAGTATGAGGTCAGCTCATTATCTTGTATCCACCCAGTTCATTTCAAACCACAACCTGCGAGAACAATTTTAAATAATAGACACCAGCCAAAGCTCCCTGTTTACAAATTCAGCACCCTAAATGTTATTAGCACTGCTATCTTAAATCCTAAATTTGCAAACCAAATGAAGTATCGTATTTCAGCTAGGCTTCATCCCGATCAAATTATCTACACCAACGAGTAATGAAAATATTCCAGCCTTTCTCCTTGTTAAACTCGATGTTAATCTGCTAATATCTTGATCCTTTATATTCATCCTTTTATAGAACCTTACAAAAATTCATAGAATATATTCTACTGTTATATGCTATACGGAGAAAGAAGTGTAAAAAATAGTGAATCAAAACCTGGGGAATTTTGGAATTCGTAAATCAAAAACCTGAAACTTCCTTTTGCGCATCCCTTGCCATGTTTGAGATCTCGTAAGTAGATGTGGAAGGCATTTGTTGAAAAGTTTGTGAAATAATTCTGATATGGATAACATTACTAGGGTTTAAGAGTCACGCCAGCATTTCCTAATGTTGTAGAGGGGACATAAAGGTATGCCACGCAATGTGATCTAATATAAGTTATCGATCCATGTGCCATAAGTAAGGATCTGGTTCCACCCAAAAGATAAAAAAAAAGTCAATAAGGCAAATACCTAACTTTTATTCTTCTCTGTAAACTTGAGGAAGGAACGACTTGCATCGAGATGATTAAAAGTTAATGTAAAATTGTAATTTGATCAAGCAACAATGTTTTGCCACTCAGCAAACGACGATATGCATCAACTCGCACAAATAGTTTGCGAGGTGAAACATTTTATTATTAACGAGTAGTACATGTATAAGAAAAGTTTGATATGAAACATCAAATAAGTAATGGCCTTGTGCCACCATCGAACGTGGAAATGGGATTGGCACTTTCTCCACTTTGTCATTACTGGCAAATAAAAGCCCTCTGTGTGCAACTGTCAAATGTAAGGTCAAGCCAATAAAGGCTTCAGACCCAAATTAAACATGTCATTAAAATTGTGTAGTATACCAGAATTCCCAATTTGTCATAACCATTTTTATTTGCTTCAAGGTGCAAACAATTTCAATCAAAGCATTTATATGGATTTATATGTAGTTTCGCCAATTATAATGCTTGAGAGCACATGGCAATTTTCCGAAACAGGGAACAATTGTATAGAAACTGCTAATGACTAATTTCCTTGGCTATAATGTTTTGATTGAAAAGGCGTTTTATATATACAACTTTGGTATTTAATAAATTGCAAGTAAAAGATGACATTTCCGTGTCAACAAACAAACATTAAGTGCTATTAAAGTAAGTGAAGAGAAATAATACTTAATTACATTAAACTGCTCTTACTGCAACAGAGTGGAAAACTGATGAACCGTATTCACTTTAATCAGGGCTAATCTCCCAGAAAACTCATTAGAAACAACTCCAGGAAATCCTCATTTCGCCCTTTTCTATCTATTTCCTGCCCTGTAGCCATTTGCTTATAAAACATTATTTTGCTTATATCCCTTAGCCACGTCTCAATAAATCTCCCGGTATATATATTATTGTTTATTGTTGCATGAAATAAATTATAGAAAGTAGCCAGATTAGAATCAAGAAAGCAAACTGCTTTCAACACCCATGATAATGACTTTCTAACAAGGAAGAAAGTTGTTGAGTACACAAAGCAAAGGAAACGATGCATATTATGTACTTTTAGTACGAGTTTATTGAGAAAAAATAAGGGGTTAGTTGATACTTACCAGTTGTAGAACAGTGTTAACAACTTCCTTGTTGGTCACCTGACCCACTTCAATCAGTCCGATAAGAACGGCAAATTTCAAGTTCCCCTTGTCTATTGCGGCCAATTTTTCCAACTCTGTGGGAAGGGGCATTTCTGTTTCCTCCACAGACTCGATCGATGCTTGAGCTGGGTCTTCTTCTGGAATGGTTTGGATGGCTGCTATCTTGGACACTGGCTCATCTGCTTCACACGTCTGCACGGACACAGTCTCCGTCGACATGGCCACGTCCGACGACTTTGTTGTCTCTTTGGAGCTCATCTTGTTACCTAATGACAAACAAACAAACAATTTTTAAACTAAAACTAACGCAATTTCAGCAGAATTGAACAAATTTATATAAAGATTTATGTACACTTGAGCATGTGACACATGAAATTGAAAAGTTTGTTCTGCGAATGAGGTTGAGTAGTGAGTGGAAATGCTTTAAAAAAATCTTTTAAAGATTAGTCACACCCCACGCTTTCCTTTTTTTGGGAAAGTGTTAAGTTGACGACTTTGTCCTGCTACCTGCTGCTCCCTCATTTCAAATGTGACAAATGTTGAATTGGAAGTAAATGTATGTAGATATGAAGCCAGTTGTCTCTTGTGAATTAAAAGTTGTTTCTTTCTCCTACATCATTTGGCATGTATAAAAGATGCGGTTGTTTAGGAAGTTTGTAGTAAATTTGGGTGGGAGGGAACTGCTTTTCATCTTTTCGCAACTACTTGGCATACGTACGCGTGGTGGCTGAAGTAAAGGAAAGAAAGTAGAGGGAGAAATGTTGATGCCACTTTCACTATTAGTTACGGCATCCCCCCGAGAATCGTATTATCTAATATGAGAACTTTGGTTGTGCAAACTATCCTATAAAATCTTTTGAAAAGAGATCTTATGAGTTTGAGATTGCCTTAGGACTTTCACCTTCTCTAGAACAAGTTTTGCTACTCCAACTGCGTCCACTTCACTACTTTACACTCCGTTTGAGAGCCTTGATCTCACTTGACATTAACGATATGATCATTCAAATAAACTCTTTTGTCCTAAACCTTTAGTCACGGCCAATTCAACCTCTCCCACATTTCCTCCTTTTATTCATAATAATCATTTTTATCCCTGAAATATCCTCCTTTCAATAGTCAGCCACGGGCTTGATGATATGTAAATAAAATCTTGCGTAAGACTGAATGGTACTTATTTTTTGTGTATGATTTAAATAGAAAATAGACTTTTCAATGCATGGAAAATAGAGTTTGACATCCAGGAAACATAGCTTCCGGAGGAGGAAGATGGAGTTCTTTCTATTTGTCCCTGCATTTGTCTCCAAATGTCAAAATGTCTTCCTTCACCTAGAAAAGGGGCAAATGAGACAATAAAATGATAAGTCATTTGATGACAGGGCAAGGAAATGTAGGAGAATGTAAATTCATGCAATTATTTTATGTACTGTAACTGTATAAAATGAATGGGATGTTGAGTTTGAAATGTATTCAAGACAAGATTCAATTACCAACAACTTTTAATTAGGACAGTGAATGAAGAAGTCTTGGTATTGAGCAATCTTTTAATTCAACAGAGAGAATCAAAGTGGAAAGTCAAAAATTATTCAAGATTTATTCTGTAAATGAAGTTTTGAGTTGCGTCTTTCACATTTAGAGTTGGGCCTCAACTCATGCAGTCGCTCAGCTCATGAACTTTAATGAGAGCATAAAAGCAAAGACGATCTCTCTGGGAACTGCAAATTTTCATTTGATTGGATGAAAGAATAGGAAAGTGTTGGCCTATATCAACAATGCAATGATGTTCTCTTTATGCTCCACGAAACTCCAAATAAGAGAAACTATTTATATATACATAAACTAAATAAAATTCTATTCTGACCGAGGTAAGTAAGACACAGAGAGAGGGAACGAGTTCATTTTGCATTTATAACATTTCACTTTGTCAAAATTCTATGACATGAACAGTATAACTAACTAACTAACAACTGGATGTCTTGAGAAAATACAGACGGTTGTATTTTCATCTTTATATACATAATTCTTCCCATCTAATCTTCAGTATCTTCTTCTGTAGCGTATTTTATTCAAAATACGCTAGTTTATTAGAGTACCCATAATTATTTATGAAGCAGATGAAGGAATTGCTTAATTCGAACCGCAAGCAATTATCTAAAAGTTTTCTCAACTTCAAACGACGGACGTGTCAGTTTTGGGCTCATGCTACTTTCTCCTCTAAATAAGTACACTGAATCTCTCACTGAATTTACACACTGAACAAATACGGGTGTTATTTTTGACAAGGGCGAGCAGTTGGAAAATTGTTAACGTAATTTTGCATTCATGTTTAAACAATATTACATGCATCCGTGAATTTGAATTTGAGTACTTTGAGTTTATGAGCAGAGAAAGGTATAAGGATTAATATATTATACAAACTAATCTAATTATGTGAACTCTTGTACTGTACAAATAATTCATTACCCTCATCCCCGAGTAGTGCAAATATAGGTAAAGTTTAAACTTATTGATGCTAATATAATGGCAAACTTCAATTCAACTCTTTCTACAAATTGGTCTTTCCAAGAATTGGCCGTGTGTAGGTAGAAAACAAGAAATATAATCACTCTCGTGGGACAGTGCAATCAAGGAAGACAGAGAATTCTTCCTTTCTCTAAATTTCTTTCTTTCTGGCCACCGATCAATCTTTTTGTCCTGGCTGAAAGAAACAACTTTTTGCACTTTGACATCAAACCAAAAGCCATTTTAGCTTTTTGGAGTGGGAACAAACGTCTTGGGTTGAGGTCACATTGTGCAACTTGTGAAGGAGCAAGTTGTAGTTTTGTAGTTCTACCCAATCTATTATTTATACAAAGTACAATTTAATTAGCCATATATTCCAACCAGCTTTGGTCTATGTCGGGAAATAAATTTTCAAAGGAAATGAGGCAGTAATTTCTGAAAATTAAATTTGATTTTATCCTACTGCTTCTGCAAAGGGAGAAAGATAGATTGTGAGATCGTTTTACATCATTGAACATTTTTCCCGACTTTCTTTTGGTAACGAGGAAGGAGGTAGGATATCTTTTTTTCAAAGGATCACTAAATTTGATTCTCACTCATCACCCTTTTAGGCTAAGGACGTAATAGTGTTAGCCAGGTATTGTAGTATTGTAATAAAGCCGTATCCTAACCATCCAATACACTTCTCCTCAAAAGAGATCAAGTGAGGAGAGAGTGGAGGATTAAATATTAATTGAGAAGCCATTTCTCTGCCACCCGCAAGAAAGTAGCTTTCCCTTACACGGGACACATAAATGTGGCCATTACCATAAGCCCACACAAGGGTCACCTATATTTGTCACTAAAGGAAATTTTAACCAAATAATATCACTTTGCTCTCACCTGGACATGAAGCATCCAGTTGCAAAATCCACCTTCAAAAATTCCAGTCTTTGTCTTTGTGTACACTTGTAAAGGCTAAATATTATTGCTCAAATACTGGACTGTTATTTATATTTTTATGGTTATTTTATAATATTTTTTAAAAATGTCTGGAAATAATTATATGGAATGTAAAACTCTCTTTGGTTAATTTAAAATAATACTCACAAATTCACAACGCTTGTTTCAAAAGAGGTTAAAATATTGAATATTTCATATTTAGATGAGATCTCATTTAATTTAATGGTTTTGTTAATACTTTTAATTCCTTTTGGTATCTTTGACCTTTGCCTAAATAATTTCTAGCGTTTAATTAATTGTTTGTTATTGCGACCGGCATAAATTTTTATGTTCCTTACTGCAAGAAACTAATCGATAAATGCTCGTGTTCAGTCAAAACTACTCATTTACAAGTCTATGACAGCCTCCTATTAAGTTGCAACTGCTAATAATTACCGATGACAGTTGTCCTACTCATTTTTCTTTACAGTTTTGGAAAGTGCTTTAAATTTGAAAATTATGGATTTATTTTACAAGTGAAAAATTCAGTCTCTATGTAGCCGCATAATTTCTAAAAGTTAATGCTCATATTCTATATATCTTTAAAATTGTATTTGAAAAGTATAAGCTTTAAATTTGCACTATTTTAGTAATTTCACACTTATTTATTTTTAAATCACTGAATTGGTGGATAAAATTTAAAATGGAACGGATTGTACTATTGTATTTTAAAGCCGACTAAAAATGTTAACTTTTACATGTTTTTGCATAGATGATTCACTTTTATAGTTTGGATAAAAACTTGCTAAAATTAGCTGTTTGTGTTGTACTCACTGTCAAGTCTTTTGTGGGATTGCATAGCAAGTGCTTTCACCTCAAAGGAATCACATATTCACAACATTTCCATTTCAGGGATCACGTTTGATCATTTGTGTTTGGCTGCTACATGCCAGTTTCTTTGTGGATTATGTAGATAAGCTGATTTTCCTATTTTTGCTTCACTTTCTCCCAGTGTCCAGAGGCTTCTTCGTCTGAGTGAAAACTGGATTCTCTCTCTCATATCTTCCAGTAGACCTCATGAGTTAGTTAGCTACTCGGTTTTTTTGATACTGGGAAGCCAACACACCGAAGAATACCCGGATAGAACCCACACTAACTAAACCTAACCAACCTGCTGCAAATAAACGTTGTCCTAAACATGCGGAGCAAATACAATGACAATTACGTTGGCAGCGGAATAATTAAAAATATGCCAACTCTTTCGCAGCCGCAACGTGACAAAACGTGCCACAAACAACTCTTAAAATCTCGGCTTTTCCTTCATAAGCTCCCGGCTAATGTCTATCTTGGATTATTGACAAGATGTGTCAACAAACACATAATTTCTGAAGGCAGCATAAGCATATATCTTGATATAGCTCTCCATTTGTCCAGAGATTATATGTACAAGTTCACACATGGGAAGCTTCCCCTCGCCGCCTAACCCTTTCGCCGGATCCAAAAGCTAGGGAATGCTATCCCGGACTGGATTTTCTGAGAGCACAAACCCAGCTGTTTGTTCGATTCCAGCCACGCTCAAACCACTCACTTTTTAACCATTGTTTCACACCATCCTTCCCTAACAATCTCCATCCCAATCTCTTTGTATCCATTCTTTTATGGACACAAACACAGATATGATATGCAAGCTCTCGCAAGTTGAAACAATCTCCAACTTTTAACCCTTTCGATTCCAACACTTGCTTGTATCATGTTCCCGTAAATGAAAAACGCTTCCATTCTCATTTCCTAAATCTCTTTTTCTCAAAGAGTTAATTACCGGAGCATTTCAAGAAATTCTTCTCATCCATTCAAAGCTTTTTATAGTGCTGCTACTGCTACTGCTACTGCTATGTTTTTGAGTAATTGTTTGAATTGCATGCTACTTCCTGTTGTTGGTGCAAAAGATGGGGCTATGTATTGAAAACCGTGTTGGTGGCCCCTTCATGTAAAAAACAAAGCCCCAATTCATGTAAAGTCACACATCCACTCATTTCCGCTCAAACTGGTAATAATTGAAACACACCCTCAACCTTGAATTATGCCAAATTTGTTCTGGACAAAGTTTGGTTATGTTAATCAATAATTTGTATGACTATATATATTTGTTTAATGCAACACTACCCTCGATCAACCTTGGTTAGTATCATAAACTAGTTGTAATAATTTGAATAAACAAATTAGAGTGGTTTTTAGATGTGGAACACATGAATTTATGTATCGATTGGTATTGAAGTCTTTTGCTTCCGACCCCCGGAAGTTGTTTTATAACAGGAGTGCTTTCACCTAAAGCATAATCATATGTCGTGACTAATTCAATCAACTATCACTAATTCATCCATCCCTTAAAAATATATGGAAATTCCATATGGAATGTGTTTGTGCGTGAATTGCCACAAGTTAAGTTTACTCCCAAATGAAATATATATACCCCACTCTACTTGCCAATTGTTTGTGAGCAATTCCATACTTCTTTGGCATTCATTTTTCATGAAATAAGTACCATAATGGTTGAGAAACTTTTAATGATGTTGTATATTTCTGCGGGTCGAAATTGTATGCAATTGACAGAGTTCAATAATATTCCTCACAACTCACAACTCGCAAGCTATCGAATTTATTCGAGAATAAAATTAGTCAAATTAGCAATCTTTGAGTATATAGAACCTATATTTCATCAACTACTCCATGAATTGGACAAGCCAACCGATCTGCATGATTTTGAGATAAATGATTATAAGAAGCCTTTGATGTTGGTCCGGAAGTGGGGATGTCAAATAATTGACGGTATTTCGGGATGGATTAATCCTCGGATGCCCTATCAAACATCCAATTTGTCCTTTCCAAATTACCTTCTTTTTGTTTTCTTTAAACCCGCAACACAACATCATTTCTTGCTGAACTTTCTCCTCTAATGTAATTTGGGCAAAACCGTAAAAGCGTCTATCACAAACTCATCTCTTTCTCCAGCTCTCATCTATTTTTTCCTTTTGGGGCTAATAAACAAAGTATAATTTGGGGACATCCACAAATTGCTGGGAGTTGGCAGGAAGTAATTAATGGGGATTAGTTGATGGCTTATCTGTTTTGAGAAAGATAACATTCCTTTGTAAAATCGCATCCTCCCCCAGGAATATTTTATTCTTGCCGTTGCAAAGTCTAAAGGCGCTACACCCATCATTCTTTTGACAGGTAAAAGTGTTTCCAAATATTAACAGAAATTAATAAAATATTAAAAGCCAAGTTTGGATTGTTGTTATCCTTATTCCATGCTAAAGGTTGATTGTACTCCCCCTCAATAATGTTGGACAAGGTTCGCCCCCTGCAATTAGCAGGACATGTCGGTTTCGACAGTCTCCCCGACCAACTGGTCAACAAGGCCGTGCAAAAGGGCTTCATTTTTAATATCCTTTCCATAGGTAAAGCTAACAATTAAATAATTGGTTGGTTGTAATTATTTTGGGGAATTTTAGGTGAGACTGGAATTGGGAAGTCGACTTTGATGGATTCGCTTTTCAATACAAATTTTGAAGCCGTTCCAAGCTCCCATAATCTTTTCTCTGTTAAATTAAAGCCACAAACTTATGAACTTCAAGAAAGCAATGTTCAAATGAAGGTGTGTTGCCAAAATAACTTAATTGTCTTTTGTACTAAATTGTGAGTTTTTCAGTTGACCATTGTGGACACTGTTGGCTACGGAGATCAGATTAACAAGGAAGACAGCTTTAAGGCCATTGTTGACTATATTGACCAACAATTTGAAGCTTATTTGCAAGAAGAGTTGAAGATTAAGCGATGCCTTCCAATGTATCATGATACTCGAGTTCACGCTTGTCTTTACTTCATTTGTCCAACAGGACATGGGTATGCGTCCTTTTTTCAATTGAATATTTTTTTTACAATTAATTAATAATTGTTTCCAGCCTCAAGTCCATCGACTTGGTGTGTATGAAAAAGCTGGACAGCAAAGTTAATATTATTCCAGTCATTGCAAAAGCTGATACAATTTCCAAAAACGAATTATTGAAGTTTAAAGTAAGTTTTGGACTATTCAAACTTTTTTCTTTTATGTGTGAAAATGGATGACTAAAGAAAGAAATGTTCTGTTTGTCATAGGAGAAGATTGTGTCCGAGTTGAATGCAAATGGGGTGAAAATTTACCAGTTTCCAACTGATGATGACAGTGTGTCTGAAATTAATACGTCCATGAATTCTCATATTCCATTTGCTGTGGTTGGAAGCACTGAATTTGCAAGAGTTGGAAACAAGATGGTCCGAGCTAGACAATATCCATGGGGGACAGTTCAAGGTAATTTATTTTAAAATTAGTTTTAAGTTTTATGTTTAACTTGTAAAATTTATTACAACAGTTGAGAATGACACTCATTGTGATTTTGTCAAACTTCGCGAAATGTTGATTCGAACGAATATGGAAGACATGAGAGAGACCACACACGGGAAGCATTATGAGTTGTACCGCAAAACTAGACTTGAACATGTATGCAAAAAGAATTGTTTTCTTATTGTATGGAAAGTGCTAATCGTTTTATTAAATAGATGGGCTTTAGCGATGTGGACTCTGATAACAAGCCAATGAGTTTTCAACAAACTTGCGAGAAAAAGATGATAATGCATCAACAAGAGCTTGCCATGAAAGAAGAAGAAATGAAGCAGCAATTTATTCAACGAGTTAAGGAAAAGGAGGCTGAACTTAAAGAAGCTGAGCGTGAGGTGAGTAATTATCACTATTAAAACAAAAATAATAAAGACCTTGTATATAACAAATTATTTCCCAATGCAGCTCCATGCCAAGTTTGATCAGATAAAAGACGACAACTCCAAGGAAAAGAAAAAGTTGGAGGATTATCAGAAACAAATTGATGATGAGATTGCCGAGTTCCAGCGACTAAAAATTCAACATCAGACAGCCCAGCTTTCCGGTTCTCATAATTCACTTTCCTTTGGAGCATCATATACACTTAAGGGCAAGAAGAAGTAAAATTAGAGCAAACAAGCTTTGTACTAAATTTACGTTTCTAGTTTAACAAACACATCAAAATTATGCCAATTAGTATCAATGCCATGAACAACAAACTAACTAAATCATCAGTCCATTCATTATTGAAATAATATAATTAGATTCACTAATAATAGTCACTAATTTTTGTCATAGAAATGTTCAATTTGATTGTTAATAATTAGTTTATATCCGTAAAAGTATTTTACAACGAACACCGCCTTCAATGAAAAATGTTAATTCCTATCCTTCTATATCACTAAAGAAAATGTTTTATATAATTTTCTCATTCGTAGCACTTGCTTAAACTTTAAACGTAATTGCCTTATTGGAGTAACACAGTATTACTGCAAAGTAATTAAGCACTGCCTTTTTTATACTTTTGATGATTACTACGCTAAGAAAACTTGGAAATTTTCATATCCAAAACTTTAAGATGTCATTTTTTCGTTGTGTGCTTTATAGTTATAAGGAAACCATTGGGCATTTAATAAATACTATTTATACTTGTTGTCAGGTTTTGTATTTTATTGTTGAAATTTATATAATGCTTTTATTAAGTACTTGACTATGACATTAAATATTTTGACATTTGGATTTTGATCTTTATTTTTATTTGCATGAGAACATTGATCTCTGTCAAATTATCCGACGATTAATGATGTAACAAAATATTATATCTGCATTTACAACTGTCTGCAAGAAAGGTAGAAAATCCCATACGAAATATCTTGGTATCAATGTGTGGGCGTTTTTGATCCTTCAATTTCAACTATTTAGGTGTGGGAATTGTAGTAGATTCTCACATAAACTTATTCACATGGACTAAAAACACCGAAGCTAATCCGTAGTAGGAAGCATTAGTTCATTCATTGTTTGTTTCCTTAAATTTTCTTTGTAGAAAGTTGCGTAACCTCATCAGCCAGCAAAATCTGGAATTAAAATACATAATTAACACAAAGCGAACAAAACAAATTATGTTTTGTAACATTGTAATTTTTAGAAGAATAATTAATTAGACACTATTAAAAGTGTCACGATGCCATTCTTTGTCCAACAGAGATATTACCGCATACATTAATTAAACTCTTGGTGTTTATTATTGCATTATTAAAATAAATTAAAATGTTTGGATAAAACTTTTGGTAAGGATGAATATTGATTAATAATATTTTTAAAATAGCTTGGATTATTATTACCCTTTCATTTGCATGACGTTTTGTGGATTCTATCAAAATCATAATTTGTTCTCATAATAATCCCATCCTCTCGAAAAAGTATTAAATTTCCCGATATTATCGGATATCGTAAAAGACATTTAATGAGCATAGTTATAAATAGATCAATTCTAATAAGATATGGTGACGTTAAAAACATAATATGTAAGGTATTAATATTTGCTATGCTTTTCATGTCATATTGATGATGATCATCTGAAAATGCCAGCTCATAAAAAGTTGATAGTTCTTTCCCAATTAAAGCTGTAAACAAAAACTTTGTTTACCATAATTATGCATTTTTAAAGGAAACAAATTTAAAAGCACTTCTTTTGAAGATTTGAACATTTAAACAAGCAGTTTTTACATCAATAATTTATTTTAAAACGTATTGTTGCATTTCTTATGACGCCATCGGCTTTTCTTTGAAACGCATAATAAACTTCGGTTTATATTTTCGTGTATTGTCTTTGCATAATGCACAAGAAATAGAAACTGAAACAATTCAGCAATTAACAAAGTATTATAAATAGCACTATGCCATGTCGCCGTTAATTTCTTTGTCAGTGTCAAGAACGGCTGTAAATGAAGGACAGTTCAAGAGTAATTAGCAATAAGGAAGCTGGCTAATTACAATATCAATTGTTACAATTTAATTCTAGATTTTGTCGTCACAAAAAAAACTCAATTGAATGCATAAACGACAATTGAAAACTGGATATATTTTCCACTTGACAAAATCTCAATTGGCAAAATCTTTTAATATTGCCCTTACTGATAATGGACGATGACACTGAACAAAAATGAAAATGGTTGATAATAATTTGAAAATTTACAAGCTAAAAAAAATAACCTTCACGAAGCGTGGTTATATTTTTCTTTAATAAAGTCATCGCAAATAAATTTTATCGAAAACAAAACAAGGTTTAATTTAATCATAGACTGCAAAAACGGAGGAACTTGCTAAAGGGAAGAAGGATCGTGCATTGTTTTAAATCTTAATTTCATCTCGTGTTTGAATAAATTATTTAGTTTGTCCTACAGATGCTAATTTATGGATCTCATCATTCAGTATCGTGCTTAATTTTCTCTTTATTATGTAACTTTACATTTTCTTCGTGATCTTCAAAAATCAATTTCAAAGTATTGCAAAATTCATAGTTAGTATGCCGGCTCTCAATTACCCGTCTAATAAACTCGTAGTAAAAGATGTAACAACTGAGTGAAAATATCATCATGATATTTTTTTGACATGCATATATAAACAATCGATTAAAGCAACTTTAAAAATATTTTGTCACTGTTTCTATCTAAACGACTATAATTTTAAATCTATGCTCAAAGAAAGTTTTTATTTGAATTTTTCAATGTGTAGACAAACAGACAAAGTCTAATAGTAATGACAATCGGCTTGTAATATTATATAATAAGATAACCCAGCATTTGCGGTTAAAATTAACGAAGCACGAAGACATTTTCTAGTCCTTTTTCATTAGAAATATTGCGAATTGTTTAGCCAATTGTTTTAAGCTTCTTGTAATTAATAGTCGCATCTTATTTTCCATTTACAATTTGTATATACAATGAAAGATCCATGCAACCACGGCATTAATTTAGCATTGATTGAAATCAATGAAGCGATGCCCTTTGTTAGTTAGTGTATTGTTTTTTGTACGTCTGTTTTGCTTTATCCATGATGTTTGATGTCCGTCGCTGATTTGGGAAGATGAATCAGGAAACTTTAATGAAATGAAAAGGGATCATTGTTCACGACAACTCAGCCAAAGATAATGCGATTAGGACAGAATTGAACATGATTGGTCTCATCTCAACAAATTATCTGGCAAATGGAGAAGCGTCCAACACAAATTCAATTAATGAAACGCTAATTTACATCGTGTTTGCTTTGATTGCAAACCCATTTGGGTATATTTATATGCTTATATTTCAAATTACGTAATTCCCCTTTCTTTTATATTATTCATGATAGAATGAAAATAATTTTGTGTTTGACCATGAACTGAGTCAAGTCAAACCGAATAAACCGTTATAACGCACATAACGAAGGGGTGAAACAATGTCCCTTCGATTCTGTCTGTCCGTCAAAAGAGGTCA
>JAQIXN010001474.1:0-18080 GCA_034698145.1 Proisotoma minuta
CTCATTTTCTCTCTCATTATCTCTACCCTCTTCACCTGTGCAACACCTCTTGCAATAAAACATAACAAAAATACCAATACTAATGAATGAGAACCCAATTCCCACCCCACCCACTCCATACCACACCTCGAAACCCCACTCAGCACCAAAACCCCACCACCCACTCAGCAGTTTTAGGTATCAAAGGGTTTGATAAGATGGTAAAAGGAGTGGGTCTCAAGTTGCCCCCAAATTTAAATCAGACCCCCTTCCCTTGGGGGTGGGGCTACAGGGGATAAGATGTTGGAAAGATGGGCTATATTAAGGGGAAAACAGAATTTAAAAAAAGTTCCGGAAAGAGGAATGTTGGAATGGCATAAAGTCACAAAGGACGCTTCTTGTAGGAAAAGTGAAGATGCATATTATGGGATTTATGGAATGAAGCAATTAGCGTGTAGCTGCACAAATGTTACATAAACTATATCAACTGGGTCATGGTCAACTCAACACTATATTTAGACTCAACACACCGTCCCTCTTCAAAACAGCTAAAACTAAATAGATTAGTCCAAAAAAAGCATTCATTTCATTCATTTTCCCAGTGCAAAATGCAACTTATCATTTTATCAAGAGCGAGCTGAGACTGACACAAATCTTGCCAAAATGTCAATGGAAACTTTTTAATCACCACGTTTGATGGAAAAGCGTGAAAAAGTGTAAAACGTTAGTAGTTTTAGTTTAGTGGTGAAAGCTGTTGCGTTTGGGCGGTATTTTTGAAATAGTGGTCCGATCCCTCTCTCCGCCCCTCGTCCCTCCCTCAGAATGCCTCAGATGGTCGTTAGTGCGAGTGATGCAATTCCGTAAAAAGTAAATACAACTCAGCAGTCCATGTGTCACAACCAGAGCAGTCACCACTGCCACCAAAACAATTATTGTTCTACTTAAATTAGTGACCATTTCCACTAAATTCAGCCTCTCCTCATCTTTTTGGTAAGTCCGTAATAATATAAACATCTGATCCACCTAAATATTTTAATCTTATCTAACTAATACAGATATTATTCATTGGAGATCACATTTCAATTGCACATTTCCGCAAAAAGCCGTTCTTTGTTGGTTGACGTGTTGACCGGTTCTTTCCCCGGAATTCATCGATTCAGTCAGACTTACGCACGGGAGCTAAAAAAACGGGTTGTGAATGAAGTTGAGTCACTGAGCTCTAATTCGTCCACAAGATCAGACCATACACCGAACCGAAACTCGGGGCAGAAGAAAAGAAGACTATTTAACGGACAGGAACTAAAACCCGATTCCCAGAGTTAAGCACAAGACGGAAGGAGAACGTCGGGACTTGAGAATTCAGTATTATAAAGACGCGTCGCAACTAAAAACACGTTTATACCTGCCGGAAAAAGGTATTTGTTCATCTTTTCCAAAATTACAAGAATTTTACAGAGTAAAAATATTTAAAATGCTGTTTCGATATTTTTTCAGGGTCCACGTGTTTTGTTCTGAAATAAAGATCCGGCTGACAATAAATTTGGAGTCTGTTCAACACCTGCGAGTGGTAGCTGCCAACTTTAGAAAGTGAAACAGTTTTTGTCTAAAATTATCCTGCGGATCCAGACTTAATCAGAGATGGATTTTATGTGAACAACAACTACCGGCTTTTAAATATCCATTGCCAATTAAACTCAGGTAAGAACGAGGCTAAATATTTATATGCTTTTTGCTAAAAATAGTTTATAGTGATATGGATCACATGAAAAAGGACAAGGTTTTCCATTTATAACATCGAAATATTATGTTATCGATCTAAATATTCTGAATGGTGTAATTGCGTGAGGAAACTGGGGCAATAATTCACTTACAAATGGATCCAATTATTCCATTGTAATATATTGATTAGGTGAAAATACTTTACGACGTCAATAATGATTGCTCTTGTCGAACTTGATATTATAATTTGCTAGCATACATTTCCTCCCTTCTTATGCATAAAAGGAAACTTCAATTGGTGTGATATTTAATTATCCATATGTCAATCCTGAATATTTTATGCTATCTTGACCAATTTGGCAGCCCTAATTTCTAAGCTTCTATAGATGTTTACTTCGTTCTCTGAAATTCTGAATACGTCTCTGTCTCGATCGAGCCTATAAATATTTAAAGCTATAATTTAGCTGTAGAATTTGACATAATGTTTTCTTCCATTTCCAGTGGAAATTTTACATGCCATCAAATTGGTCGTGTTATATTGTTTTCAATGGGTAAACAAGCAAAGGGTGTTGATAAGTGGATTATTATTATTATTATATTTTCTGGTGAATAATTAAAGGGAGACCGGCTGCTTAATTTTATTGACCATTAATTAGAGAATTAATGTCAATTGTGACCCTCTCACAGTTGATGATAACTTCCGCAGTCAGTGGTTTGTTTATCATGTATGCAGCAGTTGCATGCAATTGCAATCAGTCAAGTGGGATTAATAAGTACTTTAAGTGGTGGTGAAGTGTCAAGTGTTTCCAGTAATTGTCAATTTAACTCTGCGTTTGTTGTTTGTGCATCGCTGCAATTGCACAACTTCACGCTTTCGTAGTTTAAACTTGACACTTGATCTCAAGTTTAATGGCTTTTAAATAAATCCTTTTAGTTAATGATTCATATTTGACCAGCTGCATCCATCTGAATGCATCTTTAATGTTTACAGAAGAAGAAAGGGAGAGTGAAAAGGGTTTAAAGGGTGTTAATGGCTTTTGTTTTAGAGTTTGAATTTTACATGTTCAAATATTTACAATGCGTTTATAAAAAGTTTGGAATTCGAGTAATTCGACCTTTACTTTGACTCATAATTTATTTTAAAAGTGAATGGAATTCATTTCTAGATGATAAAGTAGTTTACGTCACTCGGAGCTTATTATTCGAGAGAAAATTGACTCCCACATAAATTGAACATGAACGATTAGATTTATTAGTTTCCCTATTCATTCACTTTGAATAATGCGAAGTTCAGTAGACTATATAATGCCAATTTGCGTTATAAATAAATAATTCCCAAAAATTAAATACTTCTCAAGAGGTTAGAAAAGAAATTGAGAATTTCCAAAGATTTAGGCCTTTCTGTGTTTAGTTCCACTTTCCCACAAGAAAAGTAATTTCTTGTGGCTACTGGCTACTTGTTATTCATCTTGTGTAATCCCTTATTCCAACTAAAAGTCACAACAAAAAAATCCATTTGTCCAATTTATCACAAAGTCATGGCTCAAAACTAACTCCAGAGTTGTTTATTTGTGGATGGATATTCATGGGTTTAGACTAAACGAGGAAAATCCAGCAAAGATATTTTTTAGTCTATTTTGTGGTTTACTATAATGTGTGCGTGTAAAGGGCATTTGAGTTATCTTGTTACTCCGTTTGTTCATCACTCTCATTAATTAGATAAACTATATTGAGCATGGCGTGATCACGTTTGTGAAAAGAGTATTAAAAAATATCGTGTCATTGGCACATATTTTGCTGTGGTTGCATTTATTCTTCGAATTTGGAGTTGGAATAAGTTTTCTTTGATAAGAAAATTGGGCTAGGCTCAGATTTTGTTTAACTTTCCTCTTAACAAGAATTGTAAAAGGAGCATTTGTGCGAGTCATATTTTCAAAACAATATTCATTCAAGCTCCCAAATAGTGTACTGTGTCAGTGTCAACATTCATTGGAGAGTGAAGAAGGAAAATAAGTTTTATTTATGTCGTTCTTTAAAGGTTATCCTTTTTATCAGTCTTCTTTTAGTGGCGTGATGTTTTTGTGAGTTGGTTCATAAATCGTGGAAATTGTAGAGATTTAGTTTGGAACATCACTTCCTTCCTTTTTACTCATCGATCCTTTTGATTATTTGTGAATGAATCAGAGATAAAGGATTTTTTTCCATCCTGTTTTTCATAGATAAGGTTAGAAGTGGAAAAAATATGCTAAAAAATCAATAAAAATTGTTACTGAAAAATATTGAACGTGTTCGATTTTTATGGGACATTGTTGTCAAAGGTATGCGCCGCGTGATAATTAGCTAACCCAGTTATGTGTCGTTATCATTAAACAAAAGTAAATCAACGCATGATATTTAAACTCGTTATTTATTTAATATATTTCACAGGTTGAGAGCAATAACTCTCCATCCAGTGTGACTGCTGAACATTAGTAATTTACTTCCTGGTCATCGTGTGATAATTATGTCTAACGGGCCAGTTCCGCGACCTTTATCAGGGGGTGATACCCCAGCAGGGATACCTTCCAATAAATCTAATCAGAGATTAGTAAATGAAGATTATTTAGGAGGGTCACAAAGTAGTCAAGAATTAGCATCGCCAACAGATAGCGGATTAAGAAGGGAGGCTACAGTCCCGAAAACTAAAGTTACAAAAACCCAATGGCTCACCGTATTTGTTCTCGTTTATGTCAATCTCATCAACTACATGGACCGATTTACCCTAGCCGGTAATGGTTTTTTACATATACTATAAAATGACACGTGTAGTTGGTAATGACATGGTTTTTTATGTATTGTTTTTTTAGGTATCTTGGACCAGATCCAGTGTAATTTTAAAATAGACAACAGTCAGGGTGGGCTGCTGCAAACTGTATTTGTTATCAGCTACATGATATTTGCACCCGCATTTGGATATTTGGGTGACAGATATTCAAGGCGATGGATTATGGCATTTGGAGTCTTCCTCTGGAGTCTAACAACTTTGTTGGGTTCATTTATGGATGTGAGAGCTTAATGAGATTTACAGAGAAATTCAAAAGAAATAATATAATGTTTGTTTTTTAAATCCCATTTTAGAAAAGTTTTACATGGTTCGTTATATGCAGAGCTTTAGTTGGAATTGGAGAAGCTTCTTATTCTACAATAGCTCCTACAATAATTAGTGATATGTTTACCCATGACTTGAGGTCTAAGATGCTGGCTCTCTTTTACTTTGCTATTCCTGTTGGGAGGTGAGCCCCCAGATTTATTAATAATGTGGATTTTTTCTTCAGTGACTTCAATTTTGCTTTCTTTTTTTTTTTTTTTTACAGTGGTATGGGCTATATTATTGGGTCTGAAACTGAGAGATATACTGGGGATTGGAAATGGTCTTTACGAATTACACCAATAATGGGAATGATAGCTGTCGTTCTCATAATAGTAGCAATGATTGATCCTCCTCGAGGAGAAAGTGAAGGATCCACTGAATTAAAAGCAACATCTTATAAAGAAGATGTCATGTACTTGGCGAAAAAGTAAGATAAGATTTTTTTTGTATGCAGAATACAAAGTTTTACAATTTTTAACAACCACTTCTGTATTTTTTTTAAATTATAGTAAAAGTTTTATTCTATCAACTTTGGGGTTCACTTGTGTAACATTCGTTGCCGGTGCATTGGCTTGGTGGGGACCCATCTTCATCACATACGGTCTCACTATCCAGGAAGGAGCAAAAGATGTCAAAATGGCAGAGTATGTCAAGTTTATTCTCAAAATAATCCCATTTGACTGACTAACTGACATTTTCATTTTATTTCAGTGTGTCATTGAAGTTTGGAGTAGTGACAATGTTATCAGGACTAATTGGCGTACCACTTGGCTCTTATGCAGCTCAGAAATTAAGAGAAAAGAACGCTCGAGCGGATCCTCTAATTTGTGCCTTTGGTCTTCTTGCCAGCACGCCCCTAATGTTTTTGGCAAGTGTTTGTGCTCAATATCACACAGTTGCGTGTTTCACGTTGATATTCTTTGGGGAATTATTTTTAAATCTCAATTGGTCAATTGTAGCAGATATACTTTTGGTAAGTCCTACTTGATGATTATGAAATATCTATTTTTTATTGATTTATCTTTTTCATTACTTGTAGTATACTGTTATTCCTACAAGAAGAAGCACAGCCGAAGCATTCCAAATCCTTCTCTCACATGCCCTTGGAGATGCTGGAAGTCCATATTTAATTGGTCTCATTTCCGATCAGTTGAAAAAAGTGATTCAGAAGGATTACGACGTTCATAACAACTCCACGTTAACTGGTCTTGTTCTTGCCAACAACACTTCCTCGATATTGGAACAGTCAGCTACATTTCCCCCCGCAGCATCTCCCCACGACTGTCTACACTCCAGTAACAATTCCATGGAGGTGAACCCAGCGGTTGAGTTTAGAAGTTTACAGTATTCTCTATTTATCACATGTTTCGTTGAAGTTTTGGGAGGATTATTCTTCCTTATGACTGCGTGGTATATAGTCTCCGATAAAAGTAAATGTGATCGTGTCATTGCCAACTCTTCCGGTAAGTTTTACATTTTACTTTCTGAATGTTATATATCTACAATATTTATATTTTGAGGCTTGCTGGTTTTTTTATGTTTTGCGTTATATAAATGTATGTATGAGTTGAGAGCGATTGAATGAAATGATTAACTATTTTGCTTCTTTTCTCATCAAAAATTACTTTAAACAGTAGAAACTTGATTGGTTTGAAGAGTTTTGATTTGCTTAATTATTGTCTGTGTCGAAAAAATACCCGTGTAAATTGTAAATCGGGGTTTGGGTAGCATTTGATGAGTGTCTGTGTTTGTCCAAAACATGTTTCACTTTCTTTTTCTTTATGTACAAAAAAACAGTAGAGTACTAAAATAGCTTTTGGTTTTGCTTTCAACGCTTTAAATTATTAAAAGTATTTTTATTATTTAAAAAATAGTTGTTGTTTTTAAATGTAATGCTTGGATTCTCAAACATTTTGGTTTAGAAAAAGAGAAAGTGGAGCACAAAACTTCGAGTACAAAAATTGGTCCATTGTCATTGACCAAAAAAGCGGACACGAGCGTGTCGAGTTCTACTGACTCTGGACTTCAGTTGGAATCCGTTTGCGAGACAACTAGCTTATAAAATCTCCACCACCTCCAACCTCCTGATAATTTTATTTTCTGTCGAATTTACACAAAATGCCGAATCAAATGAAAACCCGAACCCCGATTGTTATTCCGCTTAAAACGCTCAGCCCCCAACTCTTGACCTGAATTAATGGTAATTCATCTCATTACTAAACAGCATACAGATAAATATTATAATACAAAATATTACTACAATTTAACTTTCGGCTTTATTCGGAACTTTTATAACTGTTGTTGTTGTTATTGTTGTTGCTGCTTTTCTTGAAATTTTTGAAAGAAAGAATGAATGAGTCTCTATCTATATTCTATAATTTTTCATTTTTTAACATTTCTCTCAAACTGTTTTTTCTGTACTATCAAAAAAGTATCTTATTGTTAAAGCATTAATGAAAAAAATTGCTTATGAATTTTTTTGATGAATAATTTCAGGGGGTCAGTTAATGGTGCCGGATGACCCTTCCTCTCAGACTGAAGATGAAGATGAAAGCCAGCCGATAAGAGGATACCAGGGATAGGAAACCTTTAAATTGAACGAGATTAATTTATTTATATGTTGACAACGATAAGGCGATAATTATTTTAGAATCTTTCATTATTGGGTTTGTTTGCTCAAACCCATTTTTTCAGATCTGTTCCGATTTGTTATTATTATAACTGTGCTTCCTGCATATGTAATTCTGCAAGACTGAAAACTTCGGTCACGTGTAAATTATTTACTTTGAGCGTAAGACTTTTTTGTCTGATCTCTAGAAAGAAATTTTTAAATCTGATAATTTAGTAGTACTTTAGTACTGGTCCTATAATTTTATTCGGTCAAAGGTTCACTTTTTTATGTTAAAAAAAGCGTGTATAAGAATTATTTTTTATTTTAGCGAAACAATCGGGATTTCATACTCAGGTTTTTAACATGTTACAAAAAGAACATTATCATCAACAATGGTATTTTATTCGACAGAAATTTTATGACGGGGGCAGAGAAACTTTTTATAGATGCTATAAATTAAATTAATGTACATTGCGTTAAATTGTTAATTATATAATATAGTCAGTTTAGTCGTGATTTTGTTTCGTTAATTATTATCAAAATCAGTCGGGCTCACTTTGATACACAATAAAGTTAGATTTTTACTTAGTTGGAAATTAGAGAAAGCAAGTTGATTTTTGTACAAGACTGAAATCTTTATATTTGTAATATGACATTCATAAAGTAGAAGAAAGCTTTAAATACTAAGCGAAAGTAAATTCCAAAGAAAGCTTGACCTTAAATGATGACAGGTGCCAATGCAATTTTAATATATACGTTCGCATCGCTATGAATTGATTGAGGTTGCTACTGCTCTATTCTGTGTTAAAATATAAAGCTTATATGTACTACCAATTTTATTATTGTCAAGAAAAATAGCTTCTTTTCCCCCAAATTATGATATTGTCTCAAAAATGAAGGCAGAGAGTGCACATCACAACATGACTCTGTCTAATACTTAATGATTATTGTTATCCCAATATATGACTCTCTTAATTTAATTTAATAATTATTATTGTATTATAGATTTAAACCAGTAGTGAAATTCCTAAAATTGTCACGAAAGAAATGCCAAAGTTGGAATTGGAAATGAATAAAAATAAATCAGATGCTGGAATCTAATGAAACAATGTCGTCTTTTCTTTTTCTCATGAAATCAAAGTTTAATGGTCACAAGATGCAGTCAGCATAAAAGGAATATTTTTTGCACAATCAATGTGATTCAGCTCACTCATTATATTATCCCATTGTTCATTGTGTTTAGATTAGATTTGGATCGTTGTGTGGACATACCTAAACATGCTACCAAATTTTCTGACCAATGCTTTAATTGCGACTTGCTTTAACAAAACATGAGCTATATCTTAACAATAGAATAATGCAGGGAGTTATAAAGTAGGAAAGTGGCGATAAACACAGTCCGTAAATCATTCATGGTTTTAAGAGTAATTCATGAATTAAATATGTGAATTGATTATTGATTTGAGATTGTGGCCCAATTTCATATTGTATAGTAGTGCGAGGAGCAGATAAATAACAGACATTTAAATCCAATTCATCTTCAACTGTTATTATACAAACATTGGTGGTCTCGTTTTGTTATCCGTTGTGGGGAAGTGAGAAAACGAGTGTTCTCTCTGATAATTTAGGCAAAGCAAACTAAATTGAGTTTTAATGACGACAACTAACTGAAGAAGAAGAGGAATGAATGTGACAAGTGCCAAGCAATAGTCAACTCAAAGCCAAGTTCTAATCATTAGTTTCAATATGTCACAAGAATAAACCCAGCTCGAGTTTCAGAACTTCTTTATACAACAACGTGGATGGATGTGAGACGTGAATTTCAGTGTAAGAGTCAAGTACCTGTGAGAGTTATTATGTGATCCACTCAGGGCCATACAAGTTGTATGATACAACCCCACATTCAACAACAAATCCTTCAGCTCCATGTCTTTTTGGAAAATATTCACTCATTAAAAATGGGACACACAATTTCCAAACTCAAGAATGGAAATAAAAAGCAAGTGGAAAATTTAGAGTGTCTTGATTCACATATTTGTTCCCTTCCTATTGAGGTGAGTTGGATAAAACTTGTTGATTCTCAAAATGTCTCAATAATAACATTTTGTTAATGCGCCTCAGCTGAGGACAACAATTTTCTCCCGTCTTTCATCAAGGGATAAACAGACGTTGAGAGGCGTCTGCAGACAGTTTGCATCCGAGATTGACAAATTGGTAGGCCCCACCGATTGCATCAGTATAAACGATTTCAAAGGAAAGAGAACTTTGAAATTCTTCTCCAGCATCTATATCCAGTCCCTAAATATAAATGGACCCTGCAGTCTTCAAAGTTCGGCGTCGGTCATCAATGATTTTCCTTTGCGTCTAAAATCACTAGTATTGGATTCCGAAGGAGCTGTTAGTCCAGAATTTATCTCCAATGTACTTTCCCGTTGCCAAAACTTGACTGATCTCAATCTCATTGGTTCATTCAAAGGTCTTATAAATCCGTACGGTCTAGAAATTCAGCTGCCAAAGCTTGAGAGACTAAGCCTGAGACTAAGCTTGAAGGATGTGCACAATGTCTTCGACTCCCATCTAACTGCTTTGTACAATGTGCTCAACGGGAGACAGACTGATCTCAGTCCCCTGAAAATATTTTGGAACAATCAGCTCTCTCTTTTAAGACGATTAAATTGTTCCTTGTTGAAAGACTCGTACTTTTACCTAATCACTTGTGAAAGTGTAGATAATTATGATGAACTCGAGTTATATTCTGTGATAATTGAATTTCTTCAAAGACACAAGAGTCTCAAGAAGCTGAAATTGTATCATGCTCAAAATCCTATGGAATTGGAGTATTCCAGACCACTCAATTTTTTCAATAGGAGTTTCAGACGACGACAACAACAGCTTCAAAATCATCGCCCTCAAAACGCTCTCCTACACTCGAATGTATTACTCTTGAATAATAATACCATCAATATCCAAGAAATTGAATTCTGCTCAAAACTTCCCACACAGTTCCACGCTCACCAACAACCCAATGACCCTTTGACCCTTGAGTCAAGTGTCATCTCTCTTCTCAAATCCCTTAAAAAGTTGAAAATTCTCAAATTCAGTGGCACCAAAGGACGTTCCCTCTTTTGGTCCGACGTTGATCAAATTGTAGAGTCCAACTCAAATGCTTTGGAATATCTTGAACTTGTGGGAAGGTTGGAAGGGTCCATAGACTTTGAAAAGCTCTCTGCCTGCTCCTCCCTTAAAGTCATCAGACTAAGCAACAAGCAAAAATACCGACATGCATCTCTAAGCCCTATAATCGAAAACCTGCGAGTGAATCAAAAAATGGTAGACAATTTGGAGTCGTTAATTCTTCAAAATGTGGGTCTCAAGGCCTCAGACTTTAAGTCCCTTTATCGTCTTCGGAAGCTAAAAAATTTGGGGATTTATCGATGGCGATGTGGACTTGGGGAGGAAAACTTGAGCTACGAAAGCATCAAGGGCGTCCTTGCGATCCCTTCCCTCCGCGCCCTCCTCATCCCTTACAGACAGACAAACTACGAAAGCTTCTTTTTCGCCAACTTGCAAATGAAGCTGCATCCAAAGGAAGCGAGGCGAATGGGCGTAGTCCAGTATTTGGTTGTGGAACGATTCCAGCCTGGGATGGACACTGATGACATGGTCAAAACCACACCCCTTTGGACAAAGACTGAGTGGGGGTTTAGGCTCAATAGTTCATTTTCGTAACATTTTATAAAAATGTGTTTGTTCTCATGAAAAAAATAAAGTCTTTGTTGGGAACCGTTCTTCATGGGGCTTGTTGAATTGCGGGGTTTGACGAAAGTTGTTGATTTAGCTTATCCAAAATAATGCCACTATAGTCCGGCATTAATTTAGTATAGTTTTTGGTCACATTTATAATATTTAATTGATAAGATGAATCGAGGGCTTATCGAAGATATTTTGATAACTGGGATAACTTCATTTAAAGTGTGGTTGGTTTTTTATGGATCTCTTCTCGTCCTTTTTGACACATTCTTCTTCACCTATTTCCCTTTGACCCTTTTGGGGACGGCCGTCATTTCTGGGATCTTTTACAAGTTTCGAATCCCGGCCGCAAATGTGGACGATATCAATGGATTCTTTGGCGTCACATTTCGACCAGCCACAAATCTCAATGAACAATTACTGCCAACTTCAGGGACGCCGATTGAGGAACAGCCCGGACTCACCGTCAAGTCAAGATTGCAGTTGATGAGGGTAATCATTACAGTTAATGCAGTCAAGTAATTTCAGTAATTTAATATTTTGTTTATTAAATCATAGAATCCGCCTCAGATGTCGTCCACGCCAAACAACGGAACAAATGGTCACGGGACCAACAGCAGTAGTAATGGTCAAGGACTACGACTGGCATCAGATGCGCCGTTGGTCATTGTTGGACACCGCGCTGCGGGATTAGGTAATTAAGTTGTTCATTATTATTTAATTTCTACTTTATTTTTTCATCCTGATTTGTCTAGACGCACCGGAGAATTCTTTATCTGGGATAAGAGAGTGCAAAAAGCGTGGATGTGAGGCTGTAGAGTTTGACGTGTCACTCACCAAGGACAAAGTACCCGTTTTGTTTCACGATGATAATCTCATACGAATTGCTGGAATCGATCGGGACATTAACGACATGACTTATGAGGAGTTGAAAAAGGTGGATATTTCAATAATGCATCCATTGGGTGATCGATACAGGAAAGAGCGAGTGCCGACGTTTGAGGCTGCTGTCAATCTGTGTCTCTCCCTTGGGGTCAAATTTATAATTGATTTAAAAGATGATGATGAAACGGTAAAAAAACATAATTTTAAAATTTGCAATACATTCAGTAATTGTATTTTTAAAAAAATTGACTGTAGGTTATCAAAGCCGTGGTGGATCTGTTTCAAAGGCATCAAATGTATTCAATGGGAATTGTCTCCTCTTTCTATGTGAAAGCAATTTACGACGTGAGTTTTACAAATTGTATCTTCATATTTAATATATGTGGTAATTGTATTAAAATTATATACATTTTCAGATTCGACGTCGTGACCCAAAAATAATTGGATGTATGGCTTGGCGACCAGGATATTACAGATTCGTCTCATGGGAAGCAAATTGGACAAGTTTAGCTAAAAGACAAAAGACCTGGTACATGGATTGGGCAGCTATTGTTTTGGACTGTTTAAATAATTGGGGAATTCGTAATTTATATTGGTGGTTCGTTGGGCTATCAGCTATTCTTTACCACAAGGATGCTATAACAAAGTATGCCAAAATTTCTCAATATAGATGTTTTCTTATGGGACAGAATTATTGATTGTGGTCATTTTGCCATGTTTCAGGGAAGAAACTTACCGTTGGATGAAAAGAAATGTACGCATTTATGTATGGACCGTCAATTCTCCCTTGGAGAAACTTCACTTTGTTCAAGATGTACAGCTTGGATATTTAACAGACACTTTGGATGGGGGCGAGGTCAACACTGTCAACAGCCTCCAGTCATCTCCCAATTCACATCTATCTCCAATTTTGCGAACTTGACAAAGTCATCATGTCTTTTCCATGCTTATTTTTGTGGATTTGTGAAAATCCAGCTTATTAGCCATAATACGTACTATGTGTTCAATTTCTATATGACATTCCTTTCTCTATTCCTATCTGTTTGCTTTTTATTCCAGCAAATTATTGGTTACCGTAAAACGCTAGTGTTTGAAATGTTTGTGATTATGTTAGATATTATTTATTGTGAAAAATAGTTATTGTGCTATAATTTAAAAATTGATTGTTGTCGTATGTTGGAAAGTGGAAACAAATTGATTGCTGCAGCTATTGAAAATTAACCAGGCAGTTCTTTTTTAACCAAAAGAGTACCTTTTAAAACTCAAATTGCTCATTGCACTAATTAAAATGGCTTGTATGAGCAAATTCCCAAAAGTCTGAAAATAATTTAATGAACTATTTAACTGTGTTTCATATTTGCTGATTTTATTGTTTAGACGAATGAAACGTAGACATTTAAAGAAAATAAACAATTAGTGGTGAATTAAAATTCGTATGTTTTGTCTCAAAATAAAGATATATTTAACATGCAATGTTCTGAGATCATCACAAGATTTTATCCAATCTCACTCTGCCACAAAAGGAATTTCTGGCTTGTCAAGTCAGAATGATAACTTGGACATTGGAAGGTTTGATCTTTTACGTTTGTCAAGCAAAGCAATCAATATGCAAAGGAAATTTATTTAGTTTCTTCTCCTCAAATGACCCAAATGTCGTACTAAAAAATTGAGAAAATTTTAATTTAAAAAATGTATGAATTAAATGAATCGCCACAAAAAATCTTAACATATTGTTTTGTATGAAATTAAAAATACAGGAACTTTTTAACGAAAGTTTAAATTAAGAAATTTTCAACGCTGAAAGTATTTCCAGGTGTAGCGATATTTTTCACATTTTATCTCTACGAGAATTGAGCCTTCTTTTATAAACTTCTCCTTGTAAAATTTGTCCATTAGTTGATCCAAAAGTTCTTGTTCTTTTTCCGGTTGGTCTTGGGTGAAAACAACGTCAAACTTTCTCCACCCTTCAAGTTGGACTTGGATGTCGTCAATGTGACTTGTGATTGGGATCGCAGTGAATTCTTCATCCACGCTCAGATCCAAGTCGGAATATTCTTCGGGGGGTTGAGGGGGACATACGAAATTATGGGGGTTATGTTTATCCCTCGAATATCGACGCCAATTTGGTGTCACATCATTGGGCGTAAAGTCATAGATCTCAGACCAATGAGTGGCTTTGAATCGAGACATGTCTGCAGAGGTGAAGTGACCTGGGGAAATTTGGAGAATGCTTTTCAACATTTCTTGCAAATATATTGATAATACGAGTGTAATACCTTTAATTCCTTTGTAAGAGAGGAAATAAGGAGCCACAATTACATTTGTTGAAGCCTCAATTATGGGATCCGACTCAATCCCAACAAACAAATGAATAAATTGACAATCCCGAAGTCTCAATTGGGATGAAGATGCGACAAGTGTCGAATTTTTAGTGTCCCTTAAAAATATACTAAAACAAAAATGTTTAATACAAATTTTAATACTAGATTATTTAATCTCACCTGCCCTTTACAGGACCGAGAACAATGAGACAATCTGAGCAATCATCGATTGTCAACTGACCGATGTGGTCTAACACATATATACTTGCATTGTTGCAGTTCCGTACAATGAGCTGTTGGCCGTTGACTTGTCCCGGAACTTTGACCCTTTGTTCTCCATCTTTTAGGTCAGCTATCGTGTATTCTGCGGGATCTCGTCTCGGCTGCTTATCCCAAGAATATACTTTGGGCTCAGTGTTGATTACTTGGTCAACTTCTTCACCGGCCAAAATTTCTGAAAAACATGGCTCCTTTTTTTCCGACGGTTGACCTTTGCAGCAAATGTCCTCTGGACACGAAGATGTTGCCCCCATTTTATTAATTAAACAAAAGCCAATGTTCTTGACGTTTTATTGATTACTGTAGTAGCTGTTGCTGTTGCAGGTAGCAAGTAAGTAGGTATTGGTATTTAGTTTGCCCAAATCGGAGTAAGAACCATGGTGTTGGGAACCACAACAGAAGCAAAGAGAAAGGGTTCGTCAATATACTTACATTGAATACAAAACAGCATTTATTACATAACAATTTACATCAATAATTAACTAACTAATAAGAGTAACCCCCAGGGATCCCCTTTTTAGTAAATACAATATGCCAAATCTGCAAATTTCTGGTACGTGCTAAAGCTGCATTGGTTTGCAAAAAGAATTCCCACATCCTGCAAAATTTTTCCCCGTTTCGTTTCACAAATTGAGGTCGTACTTTTTGGAAATTTGCATTCCATGCTAAGGCAGTCTTGTCATAGTTGACCCCAATGTTGGACCAGTCTTCGACCAAAAAGAGGCCTTCAGTGCACTCTACAATGTCTTTGATGTATGGGATCCGAGAGTCTGGGATCATCGTGTTGTGCAAATTGTTTACTGAAGGCAATGCGGGATCATTAGAGCCAATGGCGTGGAGGAGAAACAGTCCGTCGTCTTTCAAGCATTGACGGATGTTTGAGAAAAATCCGGGATAGTTTTTCTTTCCCACGTGAACCAACACTTCAATTGCTAAGATCCTGTCAAACTTCTCTTCGTTCTCAATCAAGTCTCTGCAGTCAGAAATCCGTACTTCGACGGGGAGTCCCTTGCAGTAGTCGGCAGCGTATTTTGCACCTAAAAGAAAAAATATTTTTATTAGTTTTACTTATCTTCAATATTTTTATATTAATATTTTATACCTTCTACGCTAGTCGTAGTGGCCACTACAGAGACGCCATGATTTTCGGCAAGGTATCTAGCCATATTTCCCCAACCACACCCAATGTCAAGGACTCTGTTTTTTCAAAGAAAAAAATAATGTTACAACATATAGTTTCGACCAAGCAAAAGCTTTATTAAATTACCTCATTCCAGGCTTCAACTTCATTTTCTTTGCCAACAGATCCATTTTATTTCTTTGTGCCGATTCCAAAGTATCATTTGGATGGAGCCATAAGCCACAAGAGTAATTCATGTCTTTCCCGAGCATGGCTTCAAATAGATCGTTTCCCATATTATAATGAGCCTCTGCCATTTTTATGGAAGTTTCGGGACTTGAGACGTGAAAGAGTTCAAACTCCAAATAGTCCAAAAATGCCTTGTACTTGAATCCCGGGTCTTCTCGTACCTTCCCTGACCTCATGATGTTGGCCACTGCCTCGTCCACTTTGGTAATTGAGATCCATCCGTTCATATAACTCTCGCAAAAGCCCAACAAAGATTTGTTTGCGGTGTGAATATAAAATTCGGGGTTGTTTACGCTGATTAGTCCAGCATTTTCGGCGTCCAGTCGATAAAAGTCACGAACTTTTGCTGTGATTGCAGATTTAAGAAACAATCTGATGATTATCCTTTCGATTACTAGCCAGCCGTGGATTAGAGAAATTGCCAAGCCGCAGAGATTGTCTTTTAAGAATCCCATTTTAAAAATTGTCAACTGTTGTGAAAAAAATCTGAAAAAACTTGGAGATGTTGGCTACTGCAAAGAGAAACGAGCTATTGAATGTTTTCATGGAGTGGTCGGCACGTTTTATGCCAAAATGTTTACTTGCGAATAAAACTAGTTTTTGCAGGATTACTAGGAATTGGAAGGAATTCATAAGAAGCGAGTTGGTTTTGGTTAAAGAACTAGACATTTGCATCAGCGTCTTCAGGCTAAACAGCTACAAAACGAGTTCGTAATAGTTCTGATGAATTTGGCTAAATTGAGAATATGAGACTTTTGTAGAATCTACATTGTAGAAACAAATTCGCATGAATCTTATTTTCACTCAATCGAATCTTTGTTCAAATGTTGTACGGGGAAATAATCATCGAATCTCTGGGAAATAAACGGTCTCAAAAATTGCAAGCTAACAAGAAACATAATTGTAAAGAGAAAGTCAAGTTTTTTTGGAACATTTTTTAAACGTAGATGTTATTAATGTTGAGATGATATATTTATAAGCATGTTGCTCTAAGATCTTAAGATTTTTATGAACGAAATGCAATTTTTATGTGTAACTTATTTGTAGTAAAAATTTACAATATAAATATTTTATTGCCGACAAATATCGATTTAAATGTAAATATAAAATTATAGTTACTCCAAAGTCCAATATATATATATATATATATATATATTTATATATTTTTTGCTTTTACGCATCCCCAAAATTTGTACTGGATTAGAGGAAGAAATCTGAAATAAAAATTGAATTTAGCTGTTTTATTTGGTGCAATTAAACATTAATAGATCATTTGCTATTTTATAGGGACAACTTGTTGCGTCATTCTCGTGTTGACAATTGGATTGTACGAAATGCAAAAATCTCTACTATTTTAACAACGCCGTAAAATAAGCAAGAGGATGTCCTAAGATCTGTTTTATTTTAATTACACAATTGCTGGCTAGCACAAATTTTACTCCAACGTTTTCCTGGACATAACTGAAATCTTTAAACTTTTGCATATATAAAAAACGCGAATTCTGAGTAAGATGCTAAAGGAAAAGTTGCAGTGGTATGGGATATACTTAGATACTCTGAACCAGCCACAAACCAAGTAAGCAGTGATTATATTGATTGTTGGATGGATACAAGGAAGGATGCAAATTCTACGAAATAAAAAACTTGATCTTACTTTGTTCCCTTTATGTATCTCTGAGATGGCCATAATTTAAATGAGGAAAAGCTTAAGACACTTGCTCTCAGTTGGTCACACAGCCAGCAACCTTTAGAACCTTGACAAAGACGCTCATTGGGATAATGAGTGACCAAGAAAAAATGAGTGAGATTCAAAAGTTTTACGCAGGGAAATGTGTTTTCATTACTGGAGTCTCGGGATATTTGGGAAAAGCAGTGTTGGAGAAACTGCTTCGGTCTTGTCCCCAACTTAAATCAGTATATATACTTTTAAGGCCTAAAAAAGGCGTTGATGTCCAACTACGACTCAAATCTATTTTTGCGTCCCCTGTAAGTAAATCTAATAAATCTATATTTTTTACAAGAGGCAAATTGAGACGC
>JAQIXN010001475.1:0-18075 GCA_034698145.1 Proisotoma minuta
ACCTTGGCCGACCACCGCTATATTTTTTGTTTTATGGAGCTTGATCCTATGAATCTTTTGATACTATGGTTGACCAACTTTTTATTGATTTTACTGCATTTGAGAGCGTTTAAAATCTCGTTATTTTTTTTCTCTTGCTGAAAGTGAAAAATTGATGCTGCGCGCTTGCGTTTAAGGGCTCATATATTTGGATATCTGACCGATGATTAAAATTGAAAATATACATTTTGAAGATAATCGGTTTATGCACATTATGCAACTCGCCATTTAATTTTATCTTCGGTAGTTTCGGAAATATACCCGGGTAACAGTATTTATGACTGGACTAGGTAGTTTGTGCCTCAATGGCTGAATCCTTTTAAGATAATTAGTAGCACCTAAACCCATAATGTAGAGCAATTTAGATTGTAACACAGTGCACTTTGTAGGTTAACATCTAATGGGATGGATATATAGTCACAATACGATGCAAAGTAACTTGTTTTAACTTGAGCAAGTAACGCACCAGTGTCCATCCAATGGACAAAGTTAATTTCGCAATAACCGCAATTCACTCTCAAACTCTCATCGGGTTGCATGAACAATGAACATTAATTCGCAGATCACTGTTTTCCATTACCTTTAAATTAGCATTATTTCTCATTAGTCAACTAACTTAATACTGACACTGCTTAAGAAAGCCTTCTTCTTTTGGCTATTGTTCTAAATGCATAGGCAAACTAATTCTATCAGTGTAATTAAATTAAAGACAATAGATGAGGATTGAGGTAAACTGACAAAATCATTATTCATTAAATCAGGATACTGTAAATATATGCATGCCAAAACAGTTAGAAAAGCTGATGAGTAGTCGGAAGCTTGGAAAAGTGTGAATAATAATGACGTGCGACGTAATTTTACTTTGCTTGCTTGTGCTCCCACTAATTTTTGTTGCTTCTTAGTAATGACAAGTATAATTAAACAACTTTTCATTACTAATTACTAAATGTTTACCATGATTTCTCTGGCTTCTATGAAAAACAAAATCTTAAGAGCAAAAGTTGTTTCCTTAAAACATCAACAAATCCAATTCAATCAATCGTTCGCCACGGCCCAGTTTTGACTTGACACTTGACATGTTGCTGGCTACTTCTTGTTGTATATGACGATAATTAATGGGTTACACCCAGTATAAAGACAAGTCCCAGCCAGGTCACTGATTGACGATGTCTGTTTGACTGTATATACATATACATATTTATATTGTCTCACTCACCCCCACTCATATCCGTGGTGTTCCTTTTTTTGCTTGTCTCAAATTTCCCAAAAGTTGTAATATGAGAAGATCGTCTTGTTCTTCGCATGAAATGAATACACGGATATACACTACAATTCACGCACTAAACACAATTAGTAATATGATTTGAAGTACGATTACATCACATCCACAATAAACAAAAACAGAAAACTTTGCCAGCCTTTGCATGCATGGCTTACTATTCACTATCAGTATGTAGCTATTTCTGTCCTCTGTCATGGATAAAACTGTCGCCTAAAATGTATTATTTCCTATATACACATTTTACGCAGTTGTGTTTTTTTTGCCTGTCTTTAATAAAAAAAGTTGAAATTTAACAAAATATTATTTAATCTTTATGTAATTCTTGATCAATAAACAACAGCATGCATTTCCTCTGCGATATAAAATGATTTTAGCAAAAATATATTTTTTGCAAACATCGATGTGGCAGAAAATATTCCGTTTTCTCTTCATTTTTATCCGTTTCTTATAAGATGAGCATGATTTATGTTTTATTTTATTCCATTTTATATTGCTGCATTATTGGGATATGATTGAATTGGATTTGTCTTTCTTCCTGCATTTTTTCAGCTTCCATCTTACTCGAGCAATTTACATAATTCCAAGAATCTAAAGAACTTGGAGAATTTATTGAAACGGAAAAAACTCAATTTGATTGATTCTTATTGTAATCTTTTTAGATTAAGATTTAGATTAATTCTTGTCCTTCTTTCACCAATAAATTTAATTTGTCCAACAGATCTTTTGTATATAATCCTCCTCCTGCTTCAGAATTAATTAGAAATCTTAAAAAGAGACAAATTAAACTCCCACAATGCCTGGAAGCAATAACTTTATTCTGTTTTATTTTCCAGTAAAAGCCCACAAAGAATGTTTAATGGACGGGACATGGTATCGTCATCCAACTAGTAATGCAACTTGGTCCAATTACACAACTTGCGTGGATCTGGCTGCTTTTTCGGTAAGTATTTTTCTTTCCTTTCTTATCCTCCAAAGTGGCTTCAAAGCAAACACAAAGTCCAAGTAAAGAGGATTGGCAAGTATTTCCAAGAAGAAGAATAATAACAACAACAGCAACAACGGGGAACTTGAGACACCTCGAGCAAAAGCCTTCTTTCATGTTATGTCATAAGAACTACCAATTTATTTTAATAATCATATAGAGAGAATTTTATTTTGATACATTTCCTCGGCTTAAATTGCATAATATATATACAATGGTATTTTCTCTAAAAAAGAATTCTGAAAGGAAGTGAATCGAGTAGGAAATTTATTGGAAACCGGTGACTCAAATGACACAAAAGAATTTAACTTTTCAAACTTCAAGTTAAAAAGTTTAAATGGGAAATGAGGCCACCAGACCAATCCTTTTATACACCCTACTTAATTGTGTAGGAGTTTGCAATAAATTGATGACCGTGGCGCATGACGCAACTCTTAATTGTGCTAAGGTTAAGTGACTTGAAGTTTTTCATATCAGGAAATGCACCGTGAAAAGTTTTTTTTTGTTTTCATCAAGCTCCGGGGAAATTAAGTTTAAACAAAGATATTTCTGATGATGTATTAACCTTTTAAAACTTGATAATCAAATTCAAGTGAATGAAACGATAAATTCGAGAGCGTACTTATAAAGACGCACCTCAATTCTCTCAAGTATTGGAGAAACTTCTGTTGTTGAATAATTTGTGTACTTGAAAAATAAGCAGGAGAATCTACCTTGGCATTTTTCTTGTATTCGCTTAAAATTTAATGGAATGTATGCTATATGTACCCTGGAATTTTCAAAATCTAGAAATCTGAGGAATTCCCTAGTTTACAAAAATGTTGAATTTTTAAATGAACACAACTTGGCCATTTATTCCCTGCCTTCAAAATTATATGTTGAGCAACAAGGCAATAAATAAAAAGAGAGACTACACATATTTAAGCTCAGCTTTCAAAGACAGATTCTGAGAATAAGTAGACCAGGAGAGACCAATATTTCTCCAACGGAAATGTCAACCCGTTTAGCAAGAGTGGAGAACTGAGTAAAGTTTAACCCTAGAGAAATGTTCGTACGTGTGGGCTTTATCTCTATTTTTATTTGGTTTGATTTGATAAAGTGCGATGAGAGTCTGCACTAATCTTAAGATAAGTTTCAACTTATGCAACCCAAGTAAATTGTAACAAGATTCTGAAAATAAGTTTCCCCATTTTCTGGGTTATAAATCCGCATGAAATTAAGCAAAACGAATTAAACGCACTTTGCCAGATTCAAAGTCAGTTTCCGTATCTTAACTTGCGAAAAATAGTGGAGAAAGAAATGAGAAGAGATTGCAAAAATATGTCAACTATCCCATCAAAAATACATACACCCACACAGCTTAAGCTCAAAAGAGTGCAAATGAAATGGATTCCGAGAAAATAATATTTTTCAAAACCTAATTAAACATGTGGACTTTGTAAATATTTTTGCCATTTTACTATTCATATGAAAGAATTGGAAAATACTTATTTGACGTTTTTCATTAAAAGTTTGATTGTATTTGACTGCACGGGTGGAAAGAAAGCAACAAGTGCGAAAGTCAAAGAGACAGAGAATCTTTTATCTCATTTTAACTTTACAACTTTTATAAGTATTTTTACGTAGATCCGAGCAAACTTTTGTTAATAATCGACACGTGTTGGTTTGATTTTATGAGAATTTTGTGAGGAAAATGAAATATCCGTCATCTCTTAAATTATAAAGACTTATTCTTGCAATGGCAATAATAAAATAAAATCCAATATCTGCTCACAAATTATTCACAAATCCTTTCTTGTTTGAGTCAGCATATTTCGAATGCCAACTTACTTTCAGCCTGATATTGCAAAAAATCAGAGAATTATTACTACAGTATGCGGGCAATGAATGACTAACCAACTTTGAAAACTTACACCAGAGTACAATATATCCTTTTATTATTGTATCTCAAGTTTGGATTCCAAACTCGTGTCGTATATCGTATATTTGAAACTGTATTGAAGATTAGGCCAAAGTTGTTGGATAAAAAGATTCTTTCTTTGATCTCTTTTATATAAGTAGAAAAATAAATTGTCAAAGTTTTGACAAAGGTTTTAACGAGCAAACACAATTTTGACTGAAACAGAATCCAAGCGAGTTTAGCAGAACAATTTTCCAAAAGATTTCACCTTGTATGTCATAAATCTACGGCAGAAACAAAAGTAGCCAACAAATCAAATTGGATAAGCTTTTAATTCTACATCAAAATCCTCCATTGTGTAATTTGGAATGACATGACATAACTGGAGGGTGCATGGAATGCTTGCCAATTAATTTAATATTTCAATGTGAAAAGGCCTTCAAAGTTCTTCTTTTTGGCAAATATTTGTTTTTCTCATTTTTAAATGTTTACATTGTAATGACTTTGACTTTGTTCATACACGAGTTTGATATTTCACGAAACATGAAATTTAACACGACTTAATTATGTATCTTGTTGTCAATTAAAATCAAGTGTCGCTCATGCAATAAATTGTTTAATTAATTAAATTAAATTAGCCCTGACATTCACATTATATTTTTTTTACAGAGATACAAGACGGTTGTCTCAATCTACGAGATCGGCTATTTAGTCTCTCTGTGTGCTCTCATACTTTCCCTCGTCATTTTCTGCTCCTTCAGGTAATCTAAAAGCACTATATGATTACTCTAATTGAGTGAAACAATTGAATTTAAAATTTCTCCAATTTCCAGGTCACTGCAATGTACTCGAGTCCGAATTCACAAACATCTCTTCATTTCCTTCATAATGAACAATATTTTGTGGCTAATTTGGTACCGATTTGTGGTGAATGAGTCCACTCCAGTGAACGAGCTGAATCAGGTTTACAATTTGTATTTTATTAGATGTTGATGTAGTTCAAAAAGAAAGTTGGAGAAAGCCATAAACTTTATTTTTAGGTGGGCTGCTTCTTTCTCCATCTCCTCGTCCACTATTTCCTGTTGGCCAACTACTTTTGGATGTTTTGTGAGTAACTATAAAACCTTCCCTTTTGCATGGCTCTTTTAACGTGTTCCTTCAAATGGCAGGTGAGGGATTCTACTTACACACGCTGCTCGTGTATGCATTTACAAGGTAAGCGGAAAGAAGCCCCCGTTTATTACCCCCGGCGTCTTAGCCCCTTGGCTCATTAGTCCCTGATAATAACAAGTACCAATTTTAAAAAATAAAGTTTTTTTTTTTCATAATAAGGGCCGAAGGCACCCTCCTGAAAGGGTTCTATGTATTTGGATGGCTATTTCCTTCAATTCCACTGGCAGTTTACGCAACCTTCCGAGCCACTGACCAGGATCATAATGAACAGAAAGAGTAAGTTCCAAATAATTTCACTTGTTTATTTACTCTAAATGTCATTTTCCCTTTAAACAAACTTTCTCTCATTTGTGTACCTTGTAACGATAATGCTTACGATAAGAAAAGATGGTAAACAACTTTGAAATTCATTTCCTTATCCTTGAAGGATGTGGTTGAGTGCTAACAAATACATTTTGCCTTGTGTTTACTCTTCATACAAGTTTCAAAAGAGAAAATTGGTTTTTGATCTTTGAAAATGGAATTTTTTAATGATAAACATTCCGATGGAATAACATTTTATAATACAACAAGTCTTCTTTTTCATATCTCTTATGTAGTTAATGATTTATTAAAAAACTTTGGTTTTATGGTTTTGTATCATTTCACATTCTTGGCTATATTTCTGTTTGTCTTTTCTTCTCTTCATTTCCCTTTGTACCATTTAAATATTCAGAATTCTTTCGCCTTCTTCTTCCCAACTCATTAGAATTATTAATGAAAAAGCTTTTATTTTATCCTCTTTTGTTCTAATGCTAAACAAAAGAAAACTTTCACACTTAAATTCTTTGTCGCTCTAAACCTAGCCTTCAGCTTTCACCAACAGCATTTTTCCCATTGTGCTATTTAAACGGAGAAAAAGATCTCATTTAATTTCGTCTGCTTCAAACATCTTTGAGATGTTTGATTTAAAAGTTTACATAAATAAGAAAAGAAGCCAAAGCCAAAATCAGACAAAAGTTAAGTAACTCGATATAGAAACTTTTTTTCAATAAATCGCTCTAAAAAGTGCAAATCGTAAGGGCAAATCTTTTCCAAGAGGATTTTGACCTAAATTCAATTCAAATTCTAAGGCTCTTGCTTAAATAAAGGCCGCATTCTTTCTCATATATAAAAAATTCCTGGCCACTATTTATTTGAACAAAGCACGAGACAAGATAGATAATGGAGTGACAGGGGAAAGAAGATGAACAAACTCTGGCCTTATTTTGGTAGATAATTCCTCTTTATTTTAATGGCTTATAGCTCACTTTCACTTTCAACACGCTTTATTTGCACATTTCTAAAAATGCGGATATAAATCCTCCACAGGATCGATTTGTGATCTCGTTAATCTTTGTCACTCTCATATGTCACTTAATCGATATCTTGTAAAGTGTTTGTTTATATACCGTTTTATGCTCGGGAGGAAAATCAAATTAAAAATTAGTGGGGAGTGTGTGGTGTGAAAAATATGCTAAAAGTCCTTTTTTTGCACCTGGGAATAAAGTGAAAGTTGGCTGACAAATTGCTTTTAATGGGTTAATACTTACATATTTAAAATTTATTTTATTTCATCTCATTTCATACTTTTAAAGGGCTAGAAAATTTCACCCTCATAAAATTCCAATCAATTTCCTCCAAGTAAAAGTATTCTGGAAAGAAAGCACTTTGGAAAGGCGACAAAACTTTTCCCTGTCATTTCCAGTCTTGATGATGGTGAAACTAAAGCCACAAACGGAGATGATAAGAGGACAAACAAGATTCGCTCTTTTCCTTACTCATTATGTCTCGCTGTGTGCGTATATAAAGTTATTTAGTTTGGGGATAAAAACCACATTGACTTCGTTAGTCGAGCTGTAAAAGTTTGCTCATCTCAACCCATCATTATGCGTAAAGTTAATGCTAACGTTTATAACTTTCTCCATTTTATACCGAGCTAAATTAATTAATCCAATTAAGCCCGTTGGGTGAAAAGAGGAAATTGGTTCTAAACTTTTATGTATAAAGTATATTACAAGGAATATGTCATTCTGGCTTATATTAAAAATTTCATATGCTCTATTTTTGAATGAATTGCAGTTGCTTTGTTAATCAATCCAAGTGGCAACTCTTCCTCTCTGTTCCAGTCTGCATCTGTTTGATTGTGAGTGTGGCATTTTTGTTGAACATCATCCGAGTTTTGCTCGTAAAACTTAATGCCAATCGAAGATCATTGTCCACAAACAACAGGAGGCAAAGCACGGTGGGTGAAAACACAGCCAGTTTGAGAAAGGTGAGAAATGTAAATGATAATTGAGTGGAGCTTAAATGAATTCTTTCTCTCTATTGCTCACTGCATTCGGTCGCGTTCTTTCTCTTCCTCTTCCTTTTGTGGTATAAGGGCTACACAGTATTGCACAATTATATTTAATGAAGTTTGGCCTAATTGGATTGGGGTTGGCTAATTTTCAATTATTCCTTGCTCTTGGTTCGGAGAAATAATTGCATAATGGTAATCAGTGGTCTCTTTCTATCCAGGAAATTATTTCTGCACTTTAACCTTCTCTTAATTAAATAAAGTCTTCTTGATAAAGTATTTATGCAATTTCCTACAACTTTGATGCTTCCTGACCTGCTCTTTGTTAAAGTTGTAAAACATTATATATTTGTTAACAAGGGAAGTGCAGCGAGCAATAAGGAAGTCCGTCCGCATACAAAGCCTTACATTATAATATCCGATAAAAAGGGTTGTCTTCTGAAGCCAGAGTTTGAGCTTCTTGCGGAATCTGAGAAAATTAGTCACAAAGTTAGTCCCCATCATTTGGCCGTAATAAGTTGGAAGGAAGAACGCGATCTGAGTTTGTCGAGTGATGCTACAAATTTCAAATTCAGTAACAGTGTTTTTTTAATTTCTCTAAAGGCAGCGAGAGCGACGATGATTTTGGTAAAACTATATTTTTTTTTATATTATTTATTATATGTTAACACAATTTATCTATTATGTATGATTAAGATTCCTTTGCTCGGAATTCATTATTTCATCATACCATTTCAACCGTAAGTCATGTAAAAATTGGCTGTAATTTATTTGCCAAAAAACGAATTGCTTTTATGTAGTGATCCACATTCGGATTGGGCAATTTACTATGATTACATTGCCGCATTCTCATCCTCACTTCAGGTAACTGCAAGGCGTTTAAATTATATTTGCACTTACTAATAAACTTTCCAATAATTTCTAGGGTTTGGCAGTGTCACTTTTATTTTGTTTCTGCAATGGCGAGGTAATTGCAGCTTTAAGAAGGAAATTTTCTCGCCCAGGGAAAGCAAATCGTAATAACGATTACTCATATGGGAGAACGACGACGGTGAGTCAGTTTCTTAATATCTTGTTCTGCCATAGCCCCAGGAATTATCAAAACTTTGCTAAATTGCCAAAGTTGAGCAAGCTTGTGTGTTTGACTTGCAATTTCCCAACACCTTTATGTGTTTGTTTTGTACAATGTGGTCATTTTGCAAATAAAAGGTTAAACGTTGATGATGTCAAGATCAAGGCGACCAAAGTAAAATCAATGACCTCACTTTGTTTTATCCCATCTGGTCCTAAATTGCTTGTTTCCCTCTCGCTTGTATGATTAATTTGAAGCTGTTTGCATTTGTTAATGGTGTTTATGACTTGGAAGAAACCCCAGTGAATATTTATCATCTTATTCTTGCTTGTAGTATAATATGTTGATGTGAAAGTTAAAATTCAACTCTGTACAAGGCTAATGTCCAAAGTAGTTATTAATGTTTAAAACAAATGCAAGTAGCATGATTTATCCCTTAAAGTTCTGGATCTTTAGAGCATCTTTACTTTGTAGGAATTTGTACCGCATCATTGCATCTTGATCGTTTAGTAATCCCTACGTAATAAAGACTATGTAGTAGATAAAACGACTATGGAGAATGTGTAAAGTTTTAAGTTTCAAAGGAGATAAGGAAAGGCTTAGAGAGAACTTTACTTATATACTTCCTGTTTGAGTGTGAAGTGAAAGTGGAGTCAAATAAAAAAAAATAGTCAAAGCCCATTTCACCATCCATGTCAAAGAGAGAGCTAGAAAGGAAAAGGAAATCTTAAAAGTGTGTTATCTGTATTTCGTCTAGACTTTTGAACATGGATCTTTCAAGTTATATACATGGAATAAAATGTGAAAAAAATATTTTCGGCGCAAAAAGGGTTGTTAAATCTGCATGCATTGAAGAATGGGCTCTCTTTTTTTCTTGGAAACTGAAGCTGTAGCTAAAATTTAGTATGTGGAAACATTGCTGTTTTATGTACTGTTAGAAATCCAGTTTTATTTCAAATATATTCAATTTTCAGTTCCAAAAATAATTTAATTCTTCCAGGTCAAGTATTGTTTGCCCCTACAAACACTTTGCACAAGTAAATATTTATACTTTTTGACTTTAGTTATTAAAAAATCTGTAAAAAGTGAATTGTTGACTTTCACTTGTGTGAATCTGAATCAACATTTGATTTACCGTTAGTCTTCTTTGAAACACTTTTGAGGATGTGGGGGCGTACTTACAAACTGACAATTCGTCAACAAGTAGCTTACTCTTTAGTTAAGTCTTAATGAAGTGAGATCCGTTTACAAAGTTTAAGTAAGGAGAAAGGGAGATTATTTTATCTCGTTACTCACTTGAAATAGGCTTAGTAGTGCTTTCCCTTGTTCATGTCATTATTTGACAGGATAGAGCCTTTGAGTTGACATGCTGCTTTTATTGACAAAAGAATTGAAATCCTTTCAAACGCCAAAAAAATGTACAGGGTGTAAAAAAATACTAAAATAAGGAAATAGGAAATGTTACTTAATTTTAGCTCTTTTGTTCAATTTAGGAAAATATGAAGTGATCCTCTTTCAAACCAAGACTCGCATTACAGCTTTTGTCAAATAAATCTCTTTAATTGTCATTGCATTGTTGTATGTATATCAATATGTATATATATATATGTATGTAGACGGGGATTATTATTACTATAATTAAACTGACAAAAGAAATATTAACGTCCCCATCTAATTTTAATTGTTTTGTTGTTTGTTTCTTGTTCATGTTCTGCTGATGCTGCTACTCGCTGCTGCTGATTTTCCTCCCTTTAATAAACGTTCTGCACACAAAAATTATGTAAAATCGCCAACGCCAACCTGCACTTCAATTTTTATGATTTCATAACAAAAAGAAAAAGGATGTTATGTCAAATGTAGACAATGGTAATCAGGCGGTCTAGCAGTGAGTTGGACGTGGCCATGGGACAAGTCGTCGTCAGAAATGGACACAACGAAAATGCTTCAGGGGAAAGTGAAGCGGAAGTTTGAACTCAACACAAAATCTTGTAATCTCATACAATGTACCAGTGTCATATCCCAATGGAGAAAAGTAAAGTATTTACATAGAAAATAGTATTTTCGTGCATTTAAATAGTTGTGAAAAATTATTAAATAGATTGCTATTAAATATCAAGTGTACAGGGTTAATAAAAAAAACTATTGTAGTGAATACCCTTTGAAAAGCTCTAGTAAAATATTATAGTATTTAAATGTTAACTGAAGCTTTTCGTATATTAATTTATTTAAATGCTTATGTATGTAACCTAAAACATTTAAAAATATTACAACACTTTTATTTTTTCTATTTATTTTTATTTTGTTACAAGCGTTTATTTATTTCTTAACAATTCTATCTACGTGCTAAATGTTTCAGTGTTAGTTATGTAGTAAAAGAAATGACGTAATAAAAATTAAATGATGCCAAAGTTGTTAATTAATTATCTCTTCCCATTTGCAATTGTCATCGCTTTTCGCCTTGTTAGCATTGGAAGAAAATCCGGATATTTTCCATTCAATTAATTTTCATAGAATAGGATAAAATTTAATTTAATGAAGAAACTTGAGGAGAATGAAACTAAATTCTAGTCAGAATTAAGATTCAAAGTCCAATTTTCATCCGTTTCAATTGAAGCGTGAAAGAGAAAATGTTCAAAGTTTCATTTGGTTTGGAAGTTTGCCACATGAAATTATGAAATATCCACCAAATAAATAATGAGTGGCTTCTCAAGTTAAGGATGAAGCATTTGGTAGCCTCATTAATTAAAGTTAACATGCTCAAATTATGACATAATTTCCCAAAGAGACATACATTCAACTTTATCCTAGTTTCCTAATTTTCACGTATTTGTGGTTTCTACATTTTCCACTTATTGACTAAAATTGAAGTTGTCGTAAGCTGGTAGGTTTTGATAAACGAGGATCCTAAATATAACACTTCGTTTTCCTGGTTCTGCTCCGATAATCCTGTTCTGATTGTTTGGGAAAGTTGCGAATTAGATTTTCTGTTTGAGTGCTTTTTCGTAATTTCTTTCCTGGTTCCATTTCTAGGGTGGGCGGTAGGTCGACACGTTTTGACATTTTTCATTTATTATTTCATTTGGTCTTTACAGTGGTGTCAATATAAGTAATAAAAAGATTTTTTGATATGATATTGGGCGGAACAGGCTGCCTATATGCATTTTATGATTTATTCGTCATTTTATGTTTGAAAAATGTGTGGGATGGGTGTGGTTTCGTTATGGCTTACATACGTGTCAATGTCATTGATTTATTTTACGGGAACAGAATTTCAAATGAAATAAAATCATATCATTAAAATGAAGATCTAATGATTTGCGGCTCACTTAATTTCCTGTTTACATAAGACACTTTGAAAGTGCACGTCAGTCGATCCCGACAAGATGAGAGGACACATCTGTGACATAGTGACACTCAACCCTAACACGCCATTACAACAATTGGTCGGTGTAGCCGCAATAAAATAAATGTAAACCTATCCAACTAAATTGCCAACAACATAAAAACTTTTCAAAGTCAAAGTCAAGCGCAATTACTACATTATTAACACGTTTCACCACCGCAAGGGAAAATGCTTTGCAGCTGGCAAAAGAAGAATGATGTAAGTCTGGACACTTGTAAAAAAAAAACTCTTTCAAATTAAGACTTTTTAAAGAAAACAAAAAGAAACTTTTAATCCCATGAATCCACAAGGGAAAATGATGCCACAAATAAACAACTTCTCAGTAACCCAAAAACCCAAAATTGGTATTCTTTGTGGTCAACTAACTAGATAGCCAACAAGAAGATACATAACAAAAGTTGTGTGATAAAATACAAGTAACAAAGCGTTAAGACATAAGTGTTAGGTATCTACAAAGCTGTTATATTGCTAATGCGACCAGATCGAGCACGCAGCAATAAAAATGTGTTGGCTTTTATTGTAGTTGGTTAGTTAGCTCGAGGATAAAGTTTTCACAGAAAAGAGAAAGCAAACAGAGAAGCTCGTTTGACACATAACGCTAACCTTTTCGTTATACAACAATGTTTGCTCTTTATTAAGAGGTCAATGAAAGACAATACTTGAAAATGAAAGGACTCCTCGATTGACTGACCACTGAAGTTAAATGCCAACTCAAGCTTCATGCGAGAATCCAATCATGTACAAAACGAAGTTATTTTGAAAAATTTTTCCTTGTCTCAGCATTCGCAAATTAATAAAGCACCTGACTCCTTTCCCATTTTGGTCTCGGTTTCGTCAGATCATTTTTTTGTCCCTGAAGCCGCCTGAAGGGGAAAGTTTTGATGTGAGAAGAGAAAACATTTATGTTTTAAGTGCAAAGGTGCAGGTAATTACATTCTATTATTGTTTTACAACAGCAATTTCTAGATGACCAAAACTCAACTTGGGGTTGGCAATATTTTTTCTGGATCTTGGATATTTTTACACGTGCCATAAACTTGAGCCATTTCGCAAATGGAGAAAATAAGATAAGTGGGGAAAATACGTGTTTTACCAACTTTGCTCCAGCATAGCTTAGTGTGGCAATAATAAATTATAACGGTTACCAATAATCGGATTATTGGATGCATTCTTTTGGTATTGACCATTTTCTCCCCAAAACCACTCAACCAGACAGTAATGAAGGAAAAAAATCCGAGGAATTATAAGAAAAACCATTAAAATGTTGTTTATCGGTTATACAGGTCATTGTCATACACGTTATTGTTGCCCATTTCCATTGCCAAATATTGTAGCTTTCATAAAGAACAATAAGATTATTAACGAAGGGAAAATAAGTCATTAGTTGAAAGAAAGTTTGAGAATTGCGACTTTCTCTCTTCTCTGATTGCAGTTTATATGCCATATACAAACATTTGACTTTATTTAAGAAGGCTAGTTTGTTCTTTGCAAGTCTGATAAATTTATGCAAATAACAGGAAATATAGTGACTATAACCAACAAAATATGCCACAATTAGTTCAGACTTTCCGAGTCTTGACTTGGAGGAACAATGTGAAATGAAATAGGACTAGAGAAAGGTGCATTAAAATAAATTAATCCCGCAGCTCATTCGCTATTCATCTTAATCCACCAATTAATACACACAACTACTATGCACAATGCCTCAAATTTTAACTAGAGTTTAATTAAATTGCTTTAAACTTTAAACTAGAATCGGTGACCGGAAAATGCCACAGGTAAAATATTCTTATTTATTTAAAAGTGAAACTGTTTATTCAACCCAATTTCCAACCCACGTAAAGATATTTATATTTCTCTTTTTTACTTAATATATTCCCCAGAAGTATCGAAACATCAAAACTAAAGAATAAAAAATGAACTGACTCCCAAACCGAACATTTCCACATTTCTTCTTCACTTTATTCTAATAAAGCAACATTTTTAACATTGCATACTCTAACGATATCTAAAGATAGTGAATGGCAGGGAAATGGATATTTTATTCTCATACCTTTTAAAATTTATATGTGCTCCCAGTTGTACAATAATATCCATCTCTGCCATTCCCATTGCTATTACTATCTCACATTTTCATCTTTTCACATCGATTTATTCAAGCAAGACGACAGGCTGCAGATGTATGAATGAATTGGTGATGATTTGAAATTTCCAATTCCACAAAGTATATAAAAAAAATTTGACACGGGTCAGGAAGTAGCTACTGTAGATATTGGATTCAAATATCACATTTTTCTTGAGAAAAATAAATGAAATAGTTTTTGTTGTTGGCTGGTGGACAATCTTAAATTGGATATGAGACAGGTGAAAGTTGCAAGTTGACATCTGACGCTGAAAAGTTGGGGTTCCATTTTCCATATAAGCTGTAATGTAATTTAAAGCGTGAGTGGTCTTTGAGAAAATGAAACTTTTGACTCTTATTTTTTTTGTTAGAATGAAATAAATATGTACATGACAAATATACTTATTTTTGATACTACACCAATACTACTTACGATTAGAAAGCATTAACTTTCTTTTATACTTTTACTATTACTTTTTTTACTATTACTTTTTCATATGCATCATACATACATATAGAGAGAAGAGAGAAGTAAGCCATTAGTATTTGATAGAGATCTTAGAATATTTATTATGATCAAAGAAATTTCATGCAGTGAAACATTAACTAGGTGCAAAAGAACACACCAGTTGCGTTCTCGTTTCTTTTTGTCGTTGTGTTTATTCAACTAAATTCTGAATGCTTTCATTCTTTTTTCGTGCATACTCCATTTCCATAAATTATATCAAATCCAGTTCTTCCACTTCAATAAATAATGTGAAGACGGAAGAAAGAAATGTTGTTCAGGCTAAATAAATATAGATCACCAAACTTCATGGTGCCATGTGGTGAAACCATGATCATTCAGTCGAAAATACAGATATTAATAATAAGCTTGCTCTATTTATAACATGAGACAGTAAGTAAACAAATAATCGATATTGGGCATATACACAACGTTTTTTCTTGAGTAAGTCAACAAAGACTGTAATTAAAGTGAAGTGGTATGAGATGAATTAAAATGGGAACCAGACATCCAAAGAGGCAAAGAGATGGTCGCATATTTTTGTTTCGGAAATCTCATCTCTAGGAAAGAGCAAAATAAGGATAGGTCATGTTGTATAAAATAAAATAAAAGCAGATGCGCAGATTTAGTTTAAATGTTAAAAACGTTTTTAGAATAAATTGTACTAATTTTGATTAAGTTCTTTAAATTAATAACTATATTTGGCATTAAACGTTTTAAAGGTTAAACTTTATAAATATATATTATAATGTGACATTTGGTCTTGCCTACTTTTACATCAATATTGAGTGTACTAAATATATATAATGGTCCGTCTCTCGTTAATTAAGTTGTATAATGCATAGATACATAAGACATTTATTTAGTAGTGTTAAAGCACCGATTAAAAATTTTAGCCCTCAACTGATGATATAAAATCGTTTTGATTAATGAATAGTTTTATTCTTAATTTCAATTCAAGAGAGAGTAAAATAAATCTTTAATAATCTCTGTCAACATGTTAAAATTTATCACATTTTCCGTATTTTTTCTCATCCTTTGTGAAATATGTTTTTGTTCTTCATCCGAATACTCAACAGAAATAATTAGTGATCCTCACACTACTTCTACCACAACGACGAACCCTATTCAACGTTCCAGAAAACGGAGCGAGTACGGTGAACCGTGCAATAAAACTTTAAGATGCAAAAGTCAGTCTTGGTTGTCTTGCGACTATGAAGAAGGCAGATGTCAATGCGCCAAACCGGAAGAAATGGTTTACGATGAGGATCGAAAAAAATGTGTTGCCCTAATAGGCGAGAGATGCAAATATGAAGCCTTTGTTGAAGAAGGGATTGGTGGAGTGTAAGTAACGTTATGCAGCTTTCAACGCTTGCTATATATAATAACATATTTTTTTATGGTTATCCAGATTTGAAGTGACTGAATGTTCTGAAGGAGCTGTTTGTGGAGTTGATGGGGTTTGCGTTTGCCCCCCTTATACGTATGAAGATGGTGAAGGTTATAGATGCCTCAATAAAAAAGACTTGGGATCGCAATGCTCAATTCATGCTGAGTGCAACAACTTTAAATTTTTGGCTTGTATCAACAGCACTTGTCAATGTTTTGTCCCAGAAGATATGGTATATGAAGCTGGAATTTGTAAATTGAAAGCTGGAAGACACTGTAATCCTTATAATCCCTTTGCACTGTCGACAATGAAGGTATGCAAGTTCAGCAAGTTGGTAGTTGAATGTTGAATAGATTTATTTTAAATTACAGAATAATGCAGATACTGCTAATTTGCAACGTCATATAAATTCCTCAATTCCTGAGTGCTTTGGAGGGTCAACGTGTGATCTTAATATTTGTTCATGTTCCACAAACCAATATCTTAATTACGAACAAGGCGTCTGTCAAATGCTAAAAGAAAAAGGAGAATCGTGCATTGTTGCATCTGAATGCAATTCTGATAAAATGTTAACATGTTTAGAAAACAAGTGCCAATGTGACCCAAATATAGCAATTGAAAACCCCACAGATTATTATTACGAAAATTCGAATATTCCTAGAGGAGTTTGCGTTGGAAAAGTTGACACTTCATGTAATAGTAGCAGTGCATACTATTACAACCAATATCACTACAACGTTGATGATATGTATTTTAGGCACTGTATTAAAGATGCACAATGCGTCCAAGGATCTTGTGTCTGCAGGGAAGGTTTAGCACCGACAAAAGCTAAACTTTGCGGTTTAGCTTATAACCAGCAATGTTCCATTAATCAACCTTGCTCAGACAAATTTACCTGCACTTCAATAAATATTCAAAACTCACAGTACAGTCAGTACACACATTTTCTGTGCACATGTCCCAATCCAGAGTATCAAGATGAATCAGGAATGTGCCAATCTCATATTGGTTTTCCATGCGATCCAACTGTTTCAAGTGCGTGCGTTAAAGGGGCTGAATGTATACGGCAGGTATTAATAATATGGAAAATATTTTTTACGTCAAAATGTTAAAATTCATTTAAAATTGTTGTAGGGTGGACGAAATATTTGCAAATGTAAAAAGGAGTTGGTAAAAAGTATCGATGGCCAAAAATGCGAGATTATGCATGGTGGAAATTGTGGTAGTAATATAGAAGCACTATGCGATCAAAAAGCAGAGCTTCAATGCAGAATTGTTGTAAATAATTTTGGTGAAATGAATCAAATATGCGCATGTAAAAATCTTGAAGATTTTTATGAGCCCACAAGAAGGATTTGTTCAAAAACCGTTGGCGTAAGCTGCAGGTAAATGAAAGTTTTGAAAGGCCGTAGTTAAAAATTTCATTTTTAGAAAAGACGGAGAATGTGTAACCAATGCATTTTGCTCATTTGATAACACCGAGTTATCGCAAGGTCGTGTCTGCCGATGTATTGAAGGATTCACTTCATCAAGTGAAAGTCATACTTGTGCACCAGCTCCGTATTTTCTACCGTCAATGAAAAATGCAACGAACGATTTAAGTCCCAGTCAAGTATGTTTAAAATTAGTCAAATTTTGCATTTTTTCATTCAAATAAATGAAAGTGCATTTCAGAGAACTACAACAGATGGATTATCCTCAGCTGATGAAAAGATGGAAGACATTTCTGCTACAACCAGTACAACCTCATCATCAGATGAACTACAATGATCAATGTATAGAAACATATTGGAATAATTTAATTGGTTATTCGCTTAAGGGTATTGATGATAGCGACAAAAATCGACCTGACGACCAAGTTTAGAAATTCGTTTTCGACGCCAATATGTC
>JAQIXN010001476.1:0-18047 GCA_034698145.1 Proisotoma minuta
TACTCCTACTCTGAGAGTAGGAGTAGGAGAGTAGGAAAAAATCCTACTCGGGAGTAGGAGTTGGCAATACCCTGGTCATTACACTTAAAAATAGAGACGATAATAATATTATGAATGTAGGATAAAATGTTTACAAATTGTTTTATGGCGGTTTGGCTAATGTATAAAACGGTTCGTTAGAATTCAGTTGGATTAAAGATAATCATCATCATATATTAATCCGTTTACAGCTTACGCAATTATAAACCTTGCATGTATTTTTTTGTACTGGCTGCAAACCAGGATTTGGCAGTTTTTCCTTGAGAATGAGAACTGGAAAGTCCGTTTTGTACTTTTGTTACGCGTGTGTGAAAAAGCTGGATGTTTTTTTTATTACTGGGAAAATAGAGAAATAGCAAACAGTTTAAAGACAGGAGGATATTAAATACCATATGTGACATAATGACATATTAGTAATATGAAATTATCATACTGGTGAAAATAAATAATTTACTGGGTATTGGAACTGACTGAATTTTAGAAATATGAAGAGGTTGACATATTTAACCCCTGAAAGTTTAATCTGTTTTTTAATTACTCGTATCATGTAATTCATGTATCATGAAATTTTCATGATATCAATACAACTAAAAGTTGCAAGGACTTTACTTAATAGGATCTGAGAGCTAGATAAGTAAATGCGTCATCTCAATAATATATGGGATTTCAGTTCAAGTAATTAAGATTTTGAATTAACTGAAGAAAATAAAATTCCAACAAATCTTAATACTGTGTAGATTATTGAAAGCTTTTTATATGCTAGCGATATACAAAAGAGAGGTACTTTATTTTGTGTAATTATTTATTCCACCGTCATCCCTTGTTTACTTGAGATTTGCATTAATGTATTGTTGAACAGCATCTAGGAAAACGACCAGTGCATGCAGTCACTGGCCTTTTAACAAAAATAATATAACGCCTCTAACAGAGCTACATTGTTGAGTTTTACTCATTACCGCAGCTTGTTTTCGTTGAATGTTTTTGTACTGGTTTAACCTTTCATCAACGTGAAAAACATTTATCCATGTTATACGTGCATGCAGATCCTTCATGAAGCTGCTACAACGTTTTCATAATATTTCATATCTCGTTTCTCTATTAAATTACAGAATTATGTTGCTTCTTTTATTGCTAGTTGTGGTAGTTTTGTTTTCCATCCCGATATTATTAAGTCAAAATAAGACTCAATAATTTTTATTATGAATCTGCAGCAACTTTGTTCATTAAGAATATTACATTGTTTACTGCAATATATACCTAGCTGTTTGTGCTCATTTCATTGTTGTTGTTTTTACGCTGACTCCTTGTTTGTTGTTTTTGTTTTCGCCACTGCCAAGAATATTTTAAGCTGGGTACTCTTTGGGAAGGAAATTAAATTCCAAAAGATAAATGTGCACTTGCTCAGATAGCTTAATTTAACGGCAATTCAACATCTCAGGCTGTTATTATATTATTATGTTAAAGAAACTGTTTGTTAATGATGAATGTGAAAACAACGCACATATTTTACAGGTAAACAAGATTAGTGCATGCATGATGCCAGGTCTTTTCTACCTGTAAATTTTTCATTTGTTTGTCGCTGATCCAAATAATCGCACGAAACGGATTATACTCTATTTATTTACTATTGATGACTATACATGTAATCATATTACGAAACGGAAATGCTGACAAATTGTTTTTTATTGATCCAAAACGATATTATAGGCCAAACTGTTTTTACGAAAAGATTATCAGACGGATGCATGTTTCTTGATAAATAGGAAGTGGGAGTATTTATTTGAAAGAATTAGAAACCCAGCCCTTCATTATCATTTGAATAGCCATTCATTTCATTAGGTTCACTCTTGTTAGGGAATGAAATAAATCAAAGAATTAAATGCATCTGTATCTGAAACTCGTTCAATTGTGTCACTTTGATTTTAGTCTAGACCTGAGAGAGAAAAGGGAATATTTTGGTGTTATATACAGTTTGCATTGACTTAGGTCGGGCACGGTGAATTATGGCCAAAGCTAAGACGCAATAGATAGATATTTTAGCCGTGGATTCTCACGCACACCTGGCTCCCAACTTTCTGCATCTTTGTGGTATTTTTTGTTAAGCTTTTCATCAACAAGAAAAAGAAATCCCTTTTCTCATCGGGGTTCTTTGCCTTGTCCAATGTGGCTGTCTCACCTTTTTAAAATGTGAAGCAGTTTTTGTACTCTGGCATGCTTATGCAATAATAACCTAAACCCAAACGCTTCATGTTTATTTTTTTCTGATGAATAGAAAGAGAGTGCGATATTGGTCTGGGTTAAGGAAGGAGCAGATGTGCATTTCCATATACCAAGGATTTAGATTAAAGATTCCATCCAATTGTACAGACAGGAAATACATTTAAAAGTTTGAATGCTATTTACAATCTATAATGTAGAACTAAAAGAGAAATAATTGATGGATGCTATATCATGATGATCAAAGTCCAGTGACTTTTCAGTCGCCAAGATGTGGTCTTAACTACTTGAGATAAATTAGTTACATGTGATACAAAGATTCATGGGACCGATAACGATTTTAACGATATTTCAAGCCACAAAAATAAATCAGTTTTACTTCAGTTTAGATGCTCGACTTTTGATCTTTCTTCACTCTGGAGTTTTGAGAAGTTTTTGATAAGTCAAATGCAGAAAGAAACCTCATTTTTTCAAAGGTTATTATAGCACACTACTGTGTGTTGTGCAACAGAAAAGCAAAATATTAAATCCTTATCTTTGATGTAGCTAGAAAATAATTATTATGTTCTCTGATTTATTATGAAGGATGACGAAAAGCTATAAAAAGATATCAGTGTTATTGCTCCAGCAGTGACAGATTTGTTGAGAAATGGAAATTGTAATGTTTTAAGGGTATCAGGGTTCAAATTACATGGGAGGGGTGGTAGATAAAAACATCTTGGAACAAATATTAAACAAAGTAGTTGATGAATACGTGGAAAACAAAATAAAGTGTTTGACACTTAGGAAGATTAAGATAATTAAAAAGGGAGGCCACCACAAAAGCAATGATGTGGAAAACTGGAAAACAAGGAACAAATACGTTTTATAACTTTCATCTCCAGTTGGAGGATTCAACTAGCCAATGCATGAATTTTCTCCCTTCCTCTCCCAAATAATGCTCTTTTTGCGTAGGTTGATACTTAAAAGAAGAGTTGAGGACGTGTTATTGCGAATTCTTGCATCACGGAACTTTGTTTTATGTCCTGTGGTTGAACTAGAGCTACTTTGATGGAAAAACATGTAAAAAGAGTGAAACTAATTTTCTAGAATACTTGGAGTGATCTTTGATTAGGCGAGTTTTATTTGCTCTATTCATCTTTCGTTCAGTGACTCATTTTTATTTGCTTTCAAGTTTCAACCAAAAGAAAAGAGATTGGTAGATAGAACGCCAGTTTTTCCTCCTGTTTTTTTCTCTAATAGAAAGCAAAAAGATGTTAGATGCTATTGGTTATTGACATTTTCTAGGTATCATTATACTTTGTGGTATTGATGAGGGAAGAGAGAGGAGTCAATGCAACAACAACAACGTTATAAATAGCGAGCTGATTGAGCTTCCACTCTAAAAAAGTAGTTTTTTTCAGATGGATATGTTTAGCTCAAATTTAACTCTTACAAAAACAATTAGGATGTATTTTTTAAATTTTGCTTTTGCTTTTAATAATCAGCCTCGTGCATGCACGTGCTGCAAACATTTTGTAACATAATAAAAACAATCGATGCTATTTTTCATAGATCAAAGGTGGGTGCAATACAATACGTAAAACAAGCTAAAAATTTTAGTTGATTTTGTTTGTTAGTAATCCACCCCCAACTAATTCAGTAATAACTACGAGCTGGATTCCCAGAACTTTGTAATCTTATCCCTTTGCGTAGGCGTAAAACTTTAGGATTTAATCTAAAACTTTGTTGACTTTCGGAAGTGACGCATCTCAAATTACTCCACCCAAAGTTTAGCAGAACGTTAAGAGGCTCCTCCAGAGAAAATTGGCATTTCTTTTGCACGAGTTGTTCTCATATGTATATTATTGTGAATTCATGAGTTGGGTAAACTAATTTGTTTTATCATTAATAATAATTATTGCAAATTACGGTTTCTGAAAGAGTATAAACTGTTATGCTTTCACTCGGCCTCATAATAAGAATAATCATCATAATAAATTAGTTCCAAATCAATGAAAGAAATGTTATGTGTTTGTGATTTAAGCCCACTTTGGGTAAGCAGAGAACTTGTTTTTGAAACCAACATTATTGTGAAAATTTTCGTGCGTCATTAGCAAGGGCCATTATCCAAAGCAAATTTATTTAAATTGATGTTTTCTCGAGTAGAAATTATTTCGAATATTTCGATTATTACAATAAGTGAAAGGTCATTTAACTTCATTTTTTTTTGCAAACAAGGGAAAACATATCTTGGCTGAGGGGACATATAATTTGAGCCTTTTATTAATATTTAAAAAGGGTACCAATTAAATAAAATTGTACAACGATTACCTTTAATAATAACCCACTTTTCGTTAGTTTATCGGACTTAATATTCAGACTTACAATCAGCTCATGAATGGCAAATATTTTATATGAAGGTACTAAAGTTAGAGGAGCCTGTTTTTCTAAACATTCCTCGGGGATTCAACTTGTACTTTTTTATTGTATTCAAGAATACAATGCAATTCTGAAAAACAACAGGTGAAAAACAAACTTGTTGAATTCCGATCTCTGAGATCACGTCTGAGTTGAGGAATTTACGTATTTGTTTAATTGTAAATTTAATATATCTGCATGTATTGCATAAGCCGGTGATAAATGATTTACAAATAACCCTATTGTCCCGTACCCCCTACTGTCTATAGACAGTCCTTTATATATATATTATCGTGATGATATGGATGCAAAAATTATATCTCCGAGATTGTCCAGGTCATGTTATTTATATGTTATATTTCGGTATTGTTTTTATTGCATCAGCCTTCTGTATATGACGCCTTGGTTGGATTTGTTTTCCAAACAAAAGTGATAACAAACACTTTAGGGAATTCCTGACTGATATCCATAAGCTAAATTACTTTGTTTGCTTAACAATAATCATTTCAGAGTGAACATCATTTTTCCATCTACATTAACTGTGGCATCATAAATATAAGAAGTAATGTATTCCAAATTTAACTTTTGAGAATAATTTGAATGTGGGCGTATCGGTGGGGGAGCGGAAATTCCCGGAGGAATAAAGTAGTAACCTCTGACATTTTGATCTTGTCTTTGACTTTGAGAATATGTTATTTTCGTAGAGATTCTTCAGATTGAAGCTAAAATGGAAATGACAACTTGAGATTTTTTTCTCTAACTCAAAGAAGTAGAATGAGATGGGTCTTCAATCCTTTATAATATTTATTGAAGTAGCAAGTAGAAAACTGGGTCGATATAACTTGATATAAGTGTTGCAAATGCCTCTGGAGAGGATAAAAGCATTTATTTCTCAACACTCGCTTGTTTTAAAGGAGTTTGTTTTCTCTACTTTCTCTTCAACAACAAACTTGTTGACAACTCGCTTGTTCATAAAGGTCCTTTTCGTTTTAATTGAGAAGGACTGTTTATCATAAAGGTTAATCTTTTCGCCGAAAGCTACGACGTATCCTATTTTCGGATACTTTGTGTGTCCTGAACTAGAGTTTATGTACATGTTGGTTATGCAAACATCATAACCTTTCTTTCTTTACTCAAAAGCTGGCACACTTAATATAAACAGTAGAAAAATATTGTTTGTATGTAGATACAATTTTCAGGGTCGCCGGTCGTCTTTTGCCATAGGTTAGGGATTTCTGACATATGCAACTTTTTGGCATTCTTGTTAGTTATTCATGCAGTAGCTCAATTTTATTTTGGCATTGCGACATGTGAATTATCATCTCTCAATTTTGAGTTTTTAAATGCCTTGTTAAAAGTTCGAGATGTGAGAAAGATGTAAAAAAAAATATGCATATTTTTTGCTATTGTTTTATCTCATTATTGACTTGTATAAATATAAAGAGAGTTATTAATCTGTTTAAGCCGTTTGTAATAAACACTTGGCTCGTCTTATATAACCTGCAAAAATGTTTAGTCAATTGAGTGATTATTATATTTAGAAGCATGAAGCCTGTCAATTGTATGGTGTGATGAGGTGGCGTTGAAAAAACTCGAGTGTTTATTTTGCAATCTGCTTACTTCCAGTTGCCTTTACTATGTTTCGTTTACGTCAAACAATGTTTCATGTGATCATGATCCCGTTTTGCTTTTGTTCCTAAACAAATTTCCATCAATTTACGTCACATCCATATAAAATTCCATCCTATAAAATATGATTTTTGACTTTGTTTTGTAACATGAGAATTTATTTTTATTCGATTTATCTTACGTAATGCACTTGAGAATCAAAGCTTTTTTGAACGCTTATAGTAAAATTATCATATAGTTCAAATATGACGAAAATGTCTCTTCATTAATGCTGTACAACTTTCTCACTTTTACACGGTTGTATAGTAAACAGTCAGTTTCTACTGGAATCGGAATCTAGCAACTGGATTAAACCGGGTTAAAAGTTAGATTTGACATAATTAATTTTATACACCTCGTCTTCAAAGAACAATGGAATCGGGCAAAAGTTGGCTACCAGTCTCACACTGTCGCCCGTCTGTCGGTGGCTGATGCCCAAATTAAAAAAAAACTCGAGACAAAAGCCAAAAACCGGAATTCAAAACTCATGCCTATAAAAGTCTCTTTGAGCAAAAAATTTATCCGAACTTTAGACGAGACAACGAGACTTTGATGATTTCCTGCAAATTGTTTTAAAACTTCACAATCATTTTAGTTTCCTAAAATAAACTTCAAAGCTTTTTAGTTGAATATAATATTATGCTGGGCAAGGTTAAAATCCTGTTTGTTTTGTGGTTATAAGCTTTTCTAGAGAGCTTTGAAATATTTTTTACATGCAATCAAAACTAAGCGTTTCATTACTCAACAATGTTTTGCTCGATTGCGTCAATTAGAAAAAAATGTTGTATGCTCAAGTTTTTGATGGGATTTTTAGCCAAGGACATTGCTAACCAAATGCTAACAACGTATTATATCTTTATGAAAAATGTCCTTAATACCAAAAAAGATTGAAAATTCAGCTGAGCAAATGACTGGTTGACAGAAACATAATGAAGTCAAGATTGTCGTAAAACATAACCTAGGCCAATGTATAGTAAATCAAATTCCACAGAGATGAATAACGACGCAATATGTATAGGGTAGGTGCGTCGTGGGTTATTTTTCATTTATGCATTGTCATTTTGTATTGACATTGTTTGCACAGCTAAGAAAAGGTTACGCTGCAAATTTTGCATTGCGTTAAAATGTCGCATAACATTGACTTGCTCACCTATTCATTATAAGTTATATATAAAAGCAACATTATAGCTTTGGTAAACAAAATAATAATAGGGTTTGACAAAATTTTGCCAACTCGTTTATTTGGTATTTAATAATTTAACATTCCCCGTGATCATCGAATGATTGACAGAAGAGAAAATGAAATAGTGTTTTTTTGGAGAGGTGGTTGGTTGTTGGCGTTATTTTCTGACCTTGGTAATTCAATGGCATCAATGTATTGGACTGCCTTTACATTTTAATAATTTTTTTCTCTCCTTTGCTTAAAAATGCGTGAATATTTCTGTATGCAAAATATTGTAATTGCTCCACCAAATAAGCCGAGGGATGATTTAATTATATTGTTTGTGTTATAAATAAATACTCAACAGTTGAATGAATTAAGATTTCTTATCGCTGGACGACTTATGATGGTTATTATTATATATTATGTTTGTCCACTAGCACATTATTACATGAAGAGGGATGAATAAATAGATGTTAAAGCCAGTTTGCTGTTTATACTAATTTCCTTCATAACAACACCAGAGAGCCAGAAGCTCTAATCCTTTCGTGGAAAAATGTTGTTGCGAAGTTTGGTTAAATGAAATGCGATGTCCTTCAACTTGTTAACGGTATGGGAATGAGCTGATTTGCTTTACAAAAGAGTTGGCATCATATCGATTTAGTTTATTGTGCCATTCGTTAATAGAACAAGTAAAATTGCTTGATCCTTTGCATTGCAACGCACTTAAATTGCACACAAAAGGCAACTGAATTGATACCTTTGCCTTGAATTTATGACGCTGGTTGATCATCATAGTTTTTATGAACAGTGTTTATTGAGCATATTAACAAAGACAAAGATGAATAATATATATAATATTTTATAATAATTCAAATTCAAAACTATAATGCAATTGCTTTCTTTTAATTTCAGGAGCATAGTTTTAAAGGCCTGTTTCAACATTTGCGGACCGGAGGCCAATCTCAAATCCAAATATTCGGTGTCTCTCCACACACACAACGACTGTGTTAGAATCTCCATGAGCAATGAAGAAGAGATGAACGATTGGCTGAGGGTCATGAAGAATCTTGCGGGGGAAGAAGAGGAAGACGAAACAGTAGAATGGAAGCCTCATTTTGAACATATCTGGATGGTTCATGCCCTCAACAAAGGTCTTGGAAGTAAAGAAAATATCATCGGACCTTATCGCCTCTGTTTGACCTCCAGGGAGTTGACCCTGCTGAAGGTTGGAGAACATGACGGCAGAAACGGGATTGTCAGATTCCCCGTAAGTTTTATTTCTTATTCATGCAGACTGGAGCTTGTTCATTCATCATTTTCCAATACTGATTATTAATTGCGCAGAAAATGCAAAGTTTGCAGAATGAAAGGATTTATTAGCATGGTCGGAAATGAAGTCGTAATTTTAAATACATTTTAATTCTTATTTGAAGTACAAGTAAATATATATACTTGAGTTCACTTTATTCATTCATTATTGCAAATGATGTACATTCCATAATAATACTAATATCATAAACTTATATTTTAATATCTTTCCATTTGATTCATCATTGATTATCTACTGTATAATTGCGATGAATCAAAAAGTTTGTATTAAATTAAAAAGTTGTTTTTGAGTTTGGTTGCATGTAGACGATGTATATGACTTGAGATCATTAACCAAAAAACAATTTAGTATTTAATATATCTATTTTCACTACTATCACAAACTAAAAGATCCTTGTGGTAAATTAGGTGTTTAAGTTGCATTCAGCCAGAGTAACTTTTGAATTAAAATGGACACGAATGTGGCTCATGATTTTTATATTTCACGTTTATACTGAAGATTCAAAATAACCAGGTATAATATTTAAATATACCAAAGTCACTTTATACCTGTTGATTTCGAGTCGAAAGGAAATGCAGCTTCTTGAACTCAAATGCAGTGCATTATTTTAACGAATTGAAATTTTCAATTTCAGCTCAACGTCATTCGAAACGTATCGCATGATGCTACATTTGGCTGTTTTTTCCACATTGAACTTGGTCGTTTAGCGTGCACTGGACCCGGGGCCCTGAGTCTCAAGACAGATGACAACAATATTACTCAAAATATGCATCGAATTATTCTCAAGTAAGTGATAAACTGATCTCTCACGTAAAGTAAACTCTCCAGCTTTTAACTCTAAATCACTGCAAAGAATTTGAAGAAATTCCATTAATTCTATCACATGAAAATATTTAAATGAGCAAAGGACAACGAACTTATTTGCTTACTTACTCAAACTAACTTGTCACAAAATCTACCTTTATGCGACATACCTGTATTATATATATTATCTATTATTTATACAAATTTATCAGTTCTGAGTTCCGGGAAATATTGGGCATAATATATACGTGAAAACATGCACCACATCAATATGACTTAATTGAGGGATTTGTTTTCAATAGTTTATGGAATCCTAAGATGTGATATGCATTCATTAACCTTTGGTCATATACATAAACATTTCTTCGAAATTGAGGTGAATGCCCATACTGATTGATGATATTATTATAAATACACATAATTTGATTATTGTGATAAATACAATATTGCCGACACTATTGTGTCTGTGAGGCATTGACATGTTTAAGAAATATTGGGCATATACTTTTGCAACAGTTTGTAATTTTCCATATGAAGGCATCTATTTTCTTATATAAATCGTCCAGCCACAAATATCAAAAACAAGTTGCCTTTTCTGGTTTGTATTTGCCCTTTCGCTGCTGGTTTAAAAGTTGCTCTTGACTGGCAAGGGTTGATTTAACCTTAGTGGCAGATCACGAGGATTTTTTTTGTCTTGTCGGAAGTGTCGGGCTCAACACAAACCAAGTATAAATTTGTGTGGAATGAAGTGTCATTAATTATGACTGAAGCAAAAAGACATGTTTGTTGTAGAATTTACTCGGAGACATTTTTGGTTACCCCAGCCAATTCAACAGTTTCTTCAACTTTCTTTTAAATAATTTTGCATTAGATCGCATTTTTAGAGTTTCTAAATTCAGAAAGAGTTTAAAATAGATAAATAGAACACGGGATTCTGAAGCAATCTTGGTTACATTAAATCAGACATTTCCTCATTAGCTTGCACTTTGTTGTAAGTTCATGGTATGTAGCACTTGTCATTGTGTTTTGTTACTCTCTAATGGCGTCAGACATTATTTTAAAGGGAGACAAAAAAGTAGTTTATTTTGCTTGGGAGAAGAAAAGTATAGCATAGCGAATTAATCTTTAAATAGTGTTTTTTTTATTCATAAAATTGTAGATTGCATCAAAAGTTTCAGCATTGCAAAAACAAATATATAAAGAAAACAGGCGACATTTGCTGTACCGGGATTTTGTCTATATTTAATGAGTTCAAGGCCCATTTATTCTGCTTCACAGATCCTAGATAAAATTGCATTGTGTTATTCTCAAACCTTTGAAACAAGGAGGTCCTTGAGACAGTTTGCACGTCCCCATCTACTTTTAGGTACGGGACAAAATTGCTTTCACTGCATGTAAATAGAAACCCAAGGAGGACGAGGAAGTTTATATTTGTTTGCTGTCCTTTATTAAATAATTTTGGGATTTGTTGAAAGGCAACGGATGTGAAGCAAAATTCTCAATGTCATCCTATAATTTTCATCTTTTTGTAAACAAATTTATAAAGTTTGACAACCAAACCACATTTTTTACTGCGTCGTTTACATGCAAAAGTTACAGCATCCCGCAAAATTATAAATGCAAGCAAAATACAAAGATGACTATAAAGGTAGTAGGTATGCAAGCAACTTCTTGATATTTGTTGTTTCCGATTGGATCTCTCGACTATTTTTAGAATTTAAGCTATCTGGAAGAAGTGGGGCCAACTAGAATGCGAGATCCGTGTTTGTACTGTTTGTAGAGCACATTTTTGTTGTACATTCAACTGTTTTTTTTTTCTGTGTACTATTTAGTGATCACTAAAACTTTCTTTCAGTCTTTGATGAGAGGCGTTTGAAAACAAAGATTGTTTTGTTTTCATCCTATTTTATAATGGGGCATTAAAATTCCTTCCGCCCTTGATTAATGGAACGCAGACATAAATTGGATCACCTCTTGAATATTTCTGTCTGTTTGTTTACGATATACATAGTTATACGAAATATGCAGTTATGAATGTTATGATTAAAAGTGGTTTGAAATATGTCGTCGGGTTGAAATGAGTTGCATTAGACTGTGAAAAACAAATGTGGCATTTGTTTACACTTTATTGCTTTCAGTCGCTCATTAAATATGCTGTAATAATAAGGAAATGATATAATGACTTATTGCACTTTGAAAATTTAAAAATGCATAATCCCATTGAACTTTCATATGAATCGGTTTATTCAATTTCTGTAACAAATTGGATATAAGCAAGCGAATTAGAGCATAAAATTTAGCTAGGGATTTATATAGGCAAATTAGTTGTCAATCTTGGGCGAGTACTTTATTGTGTTGTTTGTTTTGCTGGAAAAGTGGAAAGCACTGGAAACTCAATGCCACATGAGTTAAAATGTGACGTCAAACTTTCTCCACTGCCCACAAAAGCTTACGAGCTAAACAACAACACAAAAAGTCACTAAAATTATCCGCACGACTGTAGGACTTGTAAACAATTTGAAAAGTTCGTTTTATTTCAGAGAATGAATTTCATTTTGACAAATGCCAAGGTGGGCAAAAGTGCGTATGTATTCCGTATTATTAATAACAAGACCGTGAATGTTTGTTCATACTTAATTTTCCTAGTAAACATTCGATTATCCTATTTAAGTGTGTCTTTTACTACCTTTGCGTGTAAAATCAATGAAGATTGCTCACGACAGTGTTGTATTATGGTTTTTATTATTTATCAATCCAAGCAGGTCAAAGTTTTGTAATGCTACATAACCCTTGACATTTTATCGATCCCTTCTTGTTTGTTGTTGTATACAGATAGTTGTTTCATATTAAATTCTGGGCTACGTGGAATAATTTATTCTTTTCTTAGAATTTGTCGCAGTTATGAAACGGGAGGAGTGGCAGAAGAACGAAAATGTGCCTCAGCCAGAGTAAAAGCTATTAGATTAATTGAACTGAAGGACGTTGTTTATAATGTCTGCCTCTTTCCGTCGTTCCTCTTTCCGTGTTAAATGCATTAATATTTTATTTCATGCTTGATTGATGAGTATATAGCCAAATAGATTGTCTGATCATTGTGTCACATCACAAGTTAGATCGTCTCACAAAGCATGACTTTGGTAATGCGGCCTCAATTAGCACCAGAGTTTCATTGCTTTCCTCATTTCCTACGGTTTCCTAAATATGTATGTCTCAAATTGCAGTCACTTTATTGCATGAAATGATAGTGAGTGATTACAGGCCTATTTGGACCTGTAATTTAAATGGAAAATTTAGGGCATTTTAGCCAAATAAAAGAGTTTAGTGTTTACACGTGGAATATCAAAATAATTTTATATAGTATTTACCTCAATATAAATATGTTTCATTTCCTGCTTTTGCCAAGTCATAAAAATATTAATATTGATTACTTTTCTTCTTTTTTTTTTTTAATATAAGCTTAACCTCAAATGCATTTCACTGACTAGACCGACATAAAATATGGTGTCGAGTGATGTACTAAATGCACCGCATAATAACAATTAGATTGTTTTTATTATTTTATGCACCATGTATCGACTGTATGGTCGTTACCTTTTGTTTCGCCAGATCTTATTTCATGCCATTTACTTTGGCTCCAGCGGTTTACTACTTATAACTTGTAATATTATGCCACTATTATTATTGTTTTGTAAACCATTCACATTATTAAAGGGGTAACAAACTGTGGACTTGATTCATTGACGACGCTGTTGTCTGACATAAAAATTCACTGACCGCATAATTATATCGTTACCAGAAAAGGGCATAAAAATTTCTAGCATGCAATTGCAGTAATAAGAAATAAAATGTATTATCTGTTGAAATATGATCTGGGAAACTTTTATTGGATTTATTTTTCTTCATGAGTGGACAATTTTAATAAAGTAATGTCATGCTAATGACCGTAGTGTGAGATAAATGCTGATAACCTTGCTCAAGGGAAAATTAACTGCTCTTTCTTTCTTTGCAATCCATTGCTTAATTTCTGTCGCCGTCTTAATTTATTTATTACGACTCCAACCAACTGCTGCTCTGGCTCATTAATAAATTATCTCCTCTTATGTAGATCCTGTCAAAACTGATGTTTGTAAATTAAATAAGTTAATACTGCAATATGAAAAATAGTTGGGTCAGGGAAGGTTGTTTGAGTTATTATTATAAGTATATAAGGACCAATGTGCGTAGCTTTTGATAATTTGTTATTTACAAATTTCTTATTTTTAGCGCAATGCAAAACTACTCGAAGGATGACATCATTCCGCAACGCGAACGTGCAAGGACATACACTTGGAACAGTGATGGAAGCATGCGAGCTCTGCTGCACAACACGCCTCCTGGTCATAGCAGTTCCATCTCAATAGATGAGCCAAGGATCCGAACAGATTCTATCCAGTCAGGACGGATTGGAATGTCACAAATGTCACCTCCAGTTCCAATCCTTACTTCCCCACTGTCCCCACCTTCCATTCTGTTCAACAGCCCAAACATGTACTCAACAGGCACGGACAGTGCTTCAAGTTCCTACTCAATAGACTATGATAATAACAACCACAGTCTTGGGGGAAGCATCATTCAGGGAGAGAAAAGCAATGATGACGAAGAAGAATATGTTCCATACTATCCAGGAGAAGATCAGCATTTGGGAAACATGAAGCTCGCCCTAAATCCAGACACAAGTGATTATGTGGACACAGGAAAAGACTCAAACGCCCATACTCCAAGTCCAATGTCACCATATGATTACTTTCCAATGAGTCCAAGTACGTTTTGTCATATATCGTATGTATATATATATATACATACGTCTCGTTTTTATACAATTAGTTTTGACTAACGTTCATTTTATTTTTATTTATATAGGTACCGCTGGTGGTATATCTGCAGTTAGCAGCAATAATGGACTTGTAAAGTCATCTGGAAAAGCTTCAGTGTCACACAGCAGAAATTCTAGTCTAATTGAAGATACTGATGGTTATGTCCCTATGATTCCTGGTGGAGGAAACCATAGGTTGGTTCGATTTAACTTTGATTTGTTCAAAAAAAAGTAACCTTAAATTTACTTGATTTTATTATAGCAGAAGTGAATCTGGTGCGGGTTCCAATGCAGGCTCAGCGACAGGTCTCGATGAAGCGTATTTGGATATGGATTTCACTAGAAAAATGAATTTAAGCAATGATGGTAAGTTAAAGCGTAGTGATAATAATAATTATTGAAATGTAATGGAATTTTACTTTAATATTCTTTTTAAAATAATTATTGTAGACATGAGAAGAGCTTCTCCAGCTAGCAGCGAGTCCCTTCAAAGTAACACTCCGTCATCTGATTTCCCATTGGAGAAAGTTACTTCCTATCTAATCAGCGATGACTTTGAGGACTCCATGCGACCAATACGAGCTTATTCTCTCGGTTCTAAATCCGATACTTCTGCCCTTTCCAAGTTGAGATCAGGGAAAAATCGACTTGAGGCTGTGCAAGAAACTATCAGGACAAGAGCAATGTCTGTAGGATCAAAGAACCCAAGAAAACCTCCAATTCACTCAAACACTTCTACAAATCTGCTATCAAGCAGCAACAAGTCAGTTGGAGTGGGTCCTCTCAGTAGTTCGTGGAGTGGATCTACAGGACGTTGGCCTTTGTCAAAATACGGAACAAATCATCAGTATACGTTCTCAAATCAAAGTCAACATTATCCCACAACTTACTCACAAGCCACAAGTGAATCTGCAGATTCTGACCTCATGGAACTAGATTTTTCCAAAAACAAGAAAATTCGAAAACGATCCCAACCAGGCCCAAATTCAAACTTAAATTCTACCCCCAGCTCCACTGGTTCAAATATTCAAAAGCTAAGTCCTATTCAAAAGGGAGTAATTGTTGAAAATGTTTGCACATCACCAGAAATGGTCCGATCTATAGCTACTCAACAACAACAAACCAACGCAGTGACGACTACGACCTCTGAGACCTTTGCAAATCGAAATTACATATCTTCGGCTCCCATTTCCATCATTGGAACAAATCATGTTCAAGCAGAGTCCTTTACCCAACAAAATGACACAAGTTCACAGTCAATCCTAACCCGCTTAACTGGTACTGATCTCAAAAAGTTAAAAGAATTAGATGATGAAGGGGCTTACTTGAACATGGACTTTTCTAAGAAGCCTACATCATCTTCCTCTAAAAACAATGTTCCTAACAGTACAACGACTCCAAATGAATCCAACAACGCTACAGCAGCCAAGTTAAATCTCTCCACTCCATCATCCACTCCAAACAAGCCAATCGAGCCTATCCCATCAAACTTATGCAATGGACTTTCTTCTTCGTCTTCATTCCAAAGTCCAGCAGTCACTAAAAGCTCAGATCTTCTTGTAGTAACTCCTATCCCTGCTTCTGGACTTACAAGAATTTTTGAAGAATCTCCAGAAAAGCAGGAACAAAGCACAGCCTCAAGCCCACAAATACCATCTCTCCCAAAAATTGCTCCATTGGCCAAACACGAGGACGATCCTCAACTTACTTATGCCTCACTTGAACATCTTCCAACAACAGGGACAATTGCATCTTCTAGACCGAATGTCATCCCTTATGGGCTTGGGAGCAGTGAAGTTGGGACTTCATGCGGTACTGCAGCAGCATCATCTTCAAACAAAGTAAAGGGCGTTACTTACGCTCAAATAGATTTCGTCAACGCTGAATCTGTAAATTCGAAATAATAAATCAAGCGCTATGATTAGTCATTACTTTTTTTTTTACCGTTGAAGAATATTATTGTTTGTTTAGAAGTGTTAATATTATTATTATTGCATTAATTATTAATTTAATGGGATTTTTTGCAGAAATGCAGAGTTGTACTGACTGAATGAATATTTAATTTTAATTGTGTTTATTACCTGTAATAATGCTACCATGTTATAAGTTGTCCAGAGTCACTTTTGAATATTTTTGCAGTTGTTAGAACCGTAAAATTTTGGTTTCATTTGTTTTCTTTAAAGTATAAGCACATTCTAATTAAATTCACTCTGGTAAAATAAATTTAATAATCTCTATATGTATTTCTTATTATGTACAATCGCTAACCTTTATACCAATGATATTTGTGAATGGTTTGACACTGCCAAAGAATCTTCCCTTAGTAGTTCCAAAAAATAATTGTACGATTTCATTAAATGCAATAGATATCCTGTTTTTCTGAAGCTGTAAATTAATCCTCTGCTCAAAAATGCATTTGTGTGGCTTAAATATGACTAATTTTTAAGGTAGAATTCTCTTTAATCTCAAATTGATTTCAAGTAATAATGAAATGATGCAATACTTGTAGATTGATAGACTTTTGTGCCATTATTAACATTTTTGTTAAGTTTTAAATTCTTTTTGAAAGTGGACAACTTTCTTTTTGCCAATAATACAAAAACTTTCGAGTAATGCAATTATCTGCCTTGACATGCTAGATGTACATAAATTACATGCTACGCTAAAAACCGGTACCTGCTAGCTATAATAAAACTTTTGTGCTAAAATAAGATGCCTAGAATGTTATAAAATATTACACCATTCCAAAACTGCACGAACTCTCTCTGGACTCATCTCTGTACTTTACAATTGATTGCACAAACGTTTAGTTGTTACCAGTTCTTAATAATAATAATTATTATTGAATAGTTGCCTGTAATCTTGACGCTATAAAAGTAGTAGAAGGAAGAAGCAAACGAATTGTTAAGTTTTCGTCTTTTGTTCAGTAATTGTTTAAAACGTAACAAAATGTAAAAAAAAAAATATGTAGTGTTGTCAATTAAACATGAAGCCAAAAGTATTGTTAAAATTATCACTTTATGAGCAACAATGAAATAAATGCAGACAACAATGTTTCGTGAAATAAATAAATATTTGCACTGATTTCATTTTTCATACCAAAAACATTCAGAGTAATTATACTCAATTTTCTTTTATTCAATTAATTTGTCAGTTAATTAACGATCATACTTTTACAACCATATTGTTAACCATCAACGTATTTATTTGTCGCCAACAATATTTATGATTCTAATCATTTTAAATCTCATCCGGTCTCAGATATTTTCACTCTTCGTAAGCTACAACGTTACTTTTACTGACTTTTCTATATTATTATTTTGTGACGACATGCACACATTCATATACATAAAACTCTGTATATAATTTTATAATTTGACGTCAAACTATAATTACTAAAGAAAAAAAGGGACACATCACGGTTAATTTCAGACCAGAATTTGAAAATTTTAAAGCACTTTTTTACACAAAACTATATATTTTTAGCTAAACTATTTATTTATTTTAAAGATTCAAGGTTAATCTTGATGACAGCATATTAATAAAATTACAATAATTAATGTTAACATAAT
>JAQIXN010001477.1:0-18046 GCA_034698145.1 Proisotoma minuta
TTGAGAGAAGAATGACGCAGTACCATTATGAATTTTATATCATGACCAAACGTTTGGTTTAAAACTACTTATGAAGTAGTCTGAATAAATAGTTAGTTAATCCCCTTCAAATTTCAAACGGACAAAATCATAATTAATAGCTGCTGAATATTATGCACTCATTAAGAAAAAATAAGCATAATTATTTTGCTCAAGTCATTGTTAATCGATGTATCGCATTTCGTAACATAAATATAATAACCCTTTTTGCCTCGGATTAATTTAATAATGCTAATTACACGTGCTTTGTAAATAATTTTGATATCGGCATATAAGAAGTTTAATCCTCCCTGGATCACTGTTTAATTGCAGATAGTATGGAATCATTGACGTTTCACTTTCAGAAGCAAATTAACATCATGTTGCTTATTGTTTATTTGTTTGTGGATTTCGTAGCTAATGTCATTAACTGGATAAGCGTTTACGAAACACGAACTTTTTCGATAGTTTGTCCAATCGAAATAATCCACTTATTTTATTGCATCTACTTTAAATCGGGAAACGGTTTATTGATTGGCGTCATTGAAGATACATAATTTTTATGATTTTAAGTGTTTGTGTTTTTACAAGATAAAATATTTGTGTTTTTAATTAGTTGAACAATAATTACTAATTTCTGAAAAAGTTGTCATACATAAAACACTTTTTTTAAATAATAAGGCCAAAAGGTGAGAATTTATCAGATATTAATCTTGGCAATGTTTAAGAAGCAAGTAAATGATGAAGATTTACATTTGTTTCCTCTGACTGAGTGTGGCAGTGCAAATAACAACATTCTTCTGCTTCGACCTTCCGTGCCATTTTAGTAAAGTGGAAATCTAGATAGGAATTACGTAGCATATGTATTAAATATTACATGTAATGGGTTTCTTTAATCTTGAGCTACCATTTAATTTTTTGCTTGAAAAAGCCTCAAAACAAAAGATGAAAACAAAGCAGATTTCATGCACCTGAGCCATGTAATTGATGAGGAACTTTTGCCAGTACCTTTGGACCTGGAAATACCACAATCCAATGAAAAGGGAATCTCAACGTGAGATTATGGATTTGCATTTAAATAATTTGATCTTTCATTACCTTCTTAGCTCGGTTTAACTTTATTTTGTATTTGCTGTATATTTCCAAATATGAATATTTTTGTGAAATCTACAACTTGTATGACAATTTGTCTGTTTTTTGTCATTCAGTTACAAGTCAAAAGCCAGAATATTTTATCCAGATTTTCCAGCGGAAATAATCGCCACAATGATCTCAGAACGGTAAAAAATACTAAATAAAAACCCAAAATTAATCATCTAAATGTAAATGTTTATTTAGCCTAATCTGATAAAGAAGAATGGTTATCCCTGTGAAATCCACAAAGTGATCACAGAAGATGGCTACATCTTGGAATTACATAGAATACCTCATGGGAAAAAATCCGAAGAAAACGACCCAAAGAAATTTCCAGTTTTTATCCAGCATGGAAATTTTCAGTCGTCAACAGATTGGATGCTAAATGATCCAGACAACGCTCTTCGTAATTTATCCCTTTTTAATAACAAATTGTATGAATATTATTTTATTTTTTACCCGTAGCTCTAATTCTTGCCGACAATGGATATGATGTATGGTTGGGTAATCAAAGGGGTAAGGAATGCTAATGGATAATACTTATTTTTCAGCAACATCTTTTTCATTTTTTAGGAAATACATATTCCAACAAACACCAAACGTTGTCGTTCAAAAGTCCTGGCTTTTGGAATTTTAGCTATCACGAAGCTGCAAAATTTGACGTCCCTGCTACAATTAATTACGTCTTGGAAAATTCTGGATCAGAAAAGCTTCACTATGTCTCCCACAGTGTGGGGAGTAAAAACTTTATGGCAGGGATGTCCTTAAGACCTGAATACAATGACAAAATTGCGGTGGCTGTCATGATGGGCCCTGCAGGGTTCATGACCCACATGTAATTACTGCAATTACTTAATATCGACATAATAATAGAGCTGATATTTTTGTACAGGTTTAATGGAGTTGCTCGTCTGCTTGGGCCTGTTTTGAGAATGGGAAAAGTAATTTCTAAATACAAAAGTTGTATTATTATGATGGGGGTTTGATCAGTAAATTATTTTTCAGTTACTTATGGATTTATATGGACCAATGCCTGCACAGCCTCATCGCGTCACAAACGCGGAAAGACTTTTGCGCCCAATAATTTGCCGTTCCAATGTTGACAAAATTGGAGTTTGTGCAGCAATTTTCTTTAGCATCTACGGATTAGATAGAGAACAAATTACTCCGGTGTGTTAATAATCAATCTCTTAGAATTTTAAAAATAAATTTGGACATTCATTAAATACTTTTGTGTTTGCAGGAAAAGCTTGATGACATCAAAGTGGTGTTCCCTTCAACAAGCAGCTTTAAGTTGTGGATGCATTTGGGTTTGCTTTATATAAATTACACAGACAATTTCAGAATATCAAATTTCAATAACTTTTTTGAAATTTTGCTTTTAGTTCAAGAAATAAATTCTGGACATTTCCGTCAGTTTGACTATGGTTCTGAAAAGAATTTGGAGATTTATGGTCAGCCCAATCCTTTAGATTACGAGTTGTCCAAAGTGAGCGTGCCCATTTCAATAATTCACGGAGAACGAGATCACATTGCACGAATTGAGGACACGCTGGCGTTAATCAAACAACTTCCAAATGTCGTAGATTTTTACGTCGTTCCCTGGAAGAACTGGACTCATGTGGACTTTAACTATGCAAAAGATGCAGGGATATTAAATCATGCTCATGTTCTCGAAATTTTAGAAAAATATAATAATTTGTAACATTTCATTGCCCTCTTGGATTTTTTCGATTGCATGTCCATCAAAGGACGCCAACAAATGGACCGTTTAAATTATATACGTGCGAAGAAGGTAAAATGCGGTGGTGGATGTAAATTATAAAATTAAAGCAGAGAGTACAATACGAAGAGCATGTGTTAAATATCTCCACGTTGCTCAATCTCTGAATATTATATTAATTGGCTTTTGCACTATCAATTCTGCACTGTGATAAAATTCGATAAGCCCAAATAAAATGTCACCACTGGAAAAGCATTAAAGTCAGAAAAATATAAAATGGAAAGTGTTGTTAAACGCCATTTCAAAGTGGGCTCCAGGAAAAGTCAGGTATAAAAATTAACGAATGGAAAATGTATGACACAATTATTTGTGTGTAGCTGGCGTTAATTCAGACGGAGTGGGTCGTCGGGACGCTCCAGAAATTGCATCCAGACTCAACTTTTGAAATCGGTATCAATCACAGACAATTGCTCATGAAAATGTATTAATATGTATGTTAATCGAGGGTATTTTAGTTGGCTTTAGTACAATTGGGGATAAAATACTAAATGTGGCCTTGTCCAAAATCGGGGACAAGGGATTATTTACCCAGGAATTGGAGACTGCTTTGTTGAACGGAGAAATTGATTTTGTTGTCCATTCCTTAAAGGACTTGCCCACTCAACTACCCGAAGGACTCTCAATCGCCGCTATTTCAAAGTATGTAGGTATTACACATATAAATGAAATACGAACACGACTTTAAAGGTCAAGTATATTAGTTGAAAATTTGAAATTATTGCAGAAGAGAGGATCCCAGAGATGCGGTGATATTCAATTCTTCTCTAAGATCTACAATGAAGAATCTTCAGGATTTGCCGGACGGCAGTGCAATAGGTTTGTCACTTGTTTCTAACATTTTGTTATTTTATTCATAATGTGATGTCAACGTTTTTAAGGGACTAGCTCGTTAAGACGAATTGCTCAATTAAAAAGACGCTTTCCCAACTTAAAATTTTTGGACGTGAGAGGAAATTTGAATACGCGTCTGCAAAAACTGGATAACCCTGAAGGTCCTTATTCTGCACTGATACTCGCTGCAGCTGGTGTCAATAGAATGGGTTGGCAAGATAAAATAGGACAAGTACTACAATAACTCGTGTTGCAATTAAACAATCCCCTCATGTTTGGACCATTGTTTGTATATAGTACCTTGAGTGGGAGGACTGCATGCATGCCGTTGGACAAGGAGCCCTTGGCGTGGAGTGCAAAGAGGACAATTTGCAAGTTATTCAAATTTTGCAATGCTTAAGTGACCCTTCCACATATTTTCGGTGCATTTCTGAAAGACTATTTCTTCGAGTACTTGAGGGCGGATGTTCGGTCCCGGTTGCGGTACATTCAGAGCTAAAATTTGATGGCAACTCTGCTCTTTTGACGCTTAGAGGTATCAGTCACGTCATTTGAAAATTGTTATCAAACTATTATTTAAATCAAAATAATCTGCAGGATCAGTGTGGAGTTTGGACGGATCAAAGTCAGTTTCCACTCACATCACAAAAAATCTTAACTCGTCAATCTCAGGAAATTCTTTAGATGACATTACAAATGATTTAAATCTATCCTCAATTTATTCATCACATTTTAAAGGTTTTGAGCCCGAAAGTCATTCAATTGCAGCAAGAGTAGGGATTAAATTAGGGCAAATTGTACTTGGTCAAGGTGCTAAAGAAATTTTAGAGGAGGTGAAATCTCAAACTGCAAAGTAAACTAGAATATTATAGTGCATGTAATAATTATTATATTTTCCCAAAATTATCTTGACAGATAATCAATTTTATTGTATTGTAACGACCGAATAAAACGAATTAATTTAAAATACATGTATTCTACATAATTGCTCAATGTTTAATTCTCAGACTCTTTGTTTGGATTTCTTGGCCTTGGGCATGAATGTGAATGTCATCACACTTTTTGCAGATAATTTTGCGGGTGCAAATTACGTGAAGACTGACATGTAAGTCCGCCATCAGCTTTATTAACAATTTATCCCACAGTTAGCACTTAATACAGGGTGAACATATTAGAGACCCAGGCTTAAATTATTACTTTGCATAAAGACCTGACTGAATTAGAAAAGCATGGGAATTCCGTGATGGTAGCCAATAAACTATCCTGGAAAATCTTCAAACTTGATTTTATATGAGTTTCCCAATGATGCAGAAAATATAAGCGTAAAATTGTTGTGTAATAACAATTTTATTTTTACACATTCAAATTTTATGCTCCAGCCAAGTGGAAATAAGCCCTTTTTCTGCTAAATTGAAGCTTCATGCGAATTATGGAATGCAAAAGTTGCATTATACTTAAATATGTATAAGGTCAACTTGTAATATTATACAAAGGAGAATCGGCCGTCTAGATATTTTAGAAGATTTAATAATAAATTTCATGAAAGTATTATTCCACACTATTTTTGAAATGAGATTTAATCGAATCCATTTCAACCTGGAATTGTATAGCTTTAAAATGTCTTTATGACGCACCGTTTAAATCATTTACAACTTTGAACTCGGCGTCCAACTTCCGTGATCAGCGCTACCAAAATTCTGCATCACTTTCGCGTTCGCAATTTTTCACGCTTTAGCTTTAATTACATTAAACTGGCGAGACTGCTGATGTTGAAAGTGAAATTGTGAGGTACTGACTGAGATGGCTAAATAAATGCCTCTCTACCAAGTCATAATAATAATATAGCATTTCCTTCTTAATACCAGTTTTTACTTTTTTGCGATCATTGATTCCCGTCTCCCATTCAATTTATTGGCATGCATCGTCTGTAGTTTTAAATTTTAGATAGTCTATTATTGAATAAGCAATTGCCATTTGACAATTTTTGTTGATTTAGATTGATAAAGTAGCTACAATTTCCTCTCCCATTGATGAATGCAATTTGTGGTTGACCCGTCCCAAAAGTTTTTGCTTGATGGTGCTATAATAATGCTTTGTTATTACCACAACATAGTCAGCTTTGTTTGGAAGGTGTTCAACGTTTCGTGTTGTGAACACAAGTTATATAATGTTTATTTAGATAGCATCATTTGGCTTCTATACTTTGTAAAGCAGACATCACAATACTTTGCTGGAAGTACAAATCTTGGCATCTTAATTGAGCTTGAGACAACTAAACAATTAAACAACACCATTTTTTGCATATTCAATGAGGAAACTTGTCAAATTTATGCCGGCCGTGATTATCACGGCGTGATATATAAAGCAGTCTAAAGGAAGTGTCCGGCGAATTGCAATCGATTCTCTCTACAATTCGTTTTAACCGAAGAAGCTAAAACCGGGCATCAATCCGATTTTCAGCTGGTTTTTGTGACATGGTTGCAATCAAAAAGTTTTCTCTGGACAATACACAATAGAACTGTATACAGTTATATTTATTTTGTGAAATTACTTGTGAATTGGGTGACTTGGTGTTAATTAAGTGAGACAAAATTATTTTGTGCCGGAATATTAATTGTCCCCATTGCTTTGTTTAGTGTGAGAAAAAGCTCAATTTCGAGCATTAGTTTCACTTGACATGTCATTAAATTAAGAGAGTGTCGAAACAACAGCATTTTGTATCCGTAAACTGCATGTTTCGTTATGTATTCTTTTTAATTTCATTGCCAAGTTCATGGAAATATTAGCATGTTGCGTTAAGTTGAGCTAAAGACTGTTTTTAATTCGACAAGTGACAATAAATAAATATTTAAGTCAACCAATTTTGCCAAAGTAAAAAGGAAATAATTGAGGATGAGTCCGACGAGTGGTTCAGATGCTGACATGTCGGGAACTACCGGGAGTTTGCACCGAAATCGACATCCAACCGGAAATTCCATGACAAGCCTCCAAAAAATTATAACAGGGTCAATGGAAACATTCTTTTACAGGTATCATTTCGTGTTTATTTGTCGGCATGCAAAAAGTATTATGATTGTGCAGTGAACCTGCATTTGTATGAAAAGAAGTTTGCCAATAAGAGTTAAATGATCAAGTTGAAAAATGCAATCACTCTTTGGAACAAACAACAAGCTTTGATTATCAGAATTTTGCAATAGTTCTATCTGCCACTTTTTTACTGGCTTTATCTATTGCAAAAATAATTATTCAATAATGGTTATTGCTGAATTTTTATTGAAAACGGATGAGATTTTGTATTAAATTTTTTGTATGAACATATAAACCTATATATTTACAGACTATTTTAAACTTCTAATTAGTCGCATTTCGACAAATACATAAAACAATTACATTTAACGTCCATCAAGAAATTTTATATGAAATAGCATTGTCTAAAAGCTGGTCAAGCAACAAGTCACACACGAACAAACTAAAGTGATGTAACTTTTGCAAAATATTTAGACTTGATAATGATAAAATTAATGAATTAACCTCATATAATAATAACAGAAACATAAATTGGTGGTTGTAAAATTGGGTGGTTTGTTTTCAGGTGGGGCTTCCTTGTTGCGACGCATCCCTTAAAAGCAATTTTTGGATGTCTTCTCCTAACTGCAATTTGTGGCTTGGGACTTTTAAACTTTAAACAAGAAAATAGACCAGATATTTTATGGCTTCCAAGAGATTCTGAATTTGCACGAAATACAGAATGGTTACGGAAAAATTTCCCATCTCCAATTAGGACTAGCTGGACAATTGTGAGCGCAGAAAATGTACTCGTTCCTCAAGTTATGCGTGTGGTAAGTCAAACTTGACCCGAATTGTTGGGTTTGCGTGATGTTTGTTGTTATTTAGGATGACATTTTGCAGAAAATGACAATGCTTACTTTTAATAGATAATTGACATCCACGACAAAGTAAAACGGATGCAAATCACAAGTGGTCAAAGATGGGAAGATATTTGCTTCAAGTAAGTTGCTCAGTTTTTATTTTAAATTAAAGGGAAGATGCATACTAATTTACATTTGTGCATGTGCAATAACAAGTACGAAATGACCATGACCGGTTGTGTAAACAATGTGAACTTGATTTGTATAAATTAGTAAATTATATGAGAGACACAAGTCAGAAGGGACAACGAAGGAACTGGTCACCGTGTCTTCCTTCCACGGCACGTAGTGACAACCCATATTTACAATACTTATATGCGGCTACTCTTGACCGCTTTTTACTAGATTTTACATATTTCATAAATGTTTAGTGCATGGCTCATTGTATTTACACGTGGTGATTGACTTTTTTTAATTGATTTATTTTCTAGACTCCCCATAACAAAGTTCCTGTCAAAAAGAAAGAAGCGTTCCATGAAAATTCATGAAAATGACACAACGGCAGGATTTTTCTCAAACAATTTGGATGACTTTGAGGCAGCATTTAATGACGAATTTTTCAGTGAAGATGCAGCTCTAAAGCCCCAAAATGGGGATGGGGGATTTGCACAATTATTCAGCGTCCCGGACGAACTATATTGTTCTATAATAAAAGACTTGGATGAGGCGTGCTTTGAAGTCAATCCCTTTGAGCTTTGGGAATTTAACCGAACATTGTTCGAAAGTTCATTAAGCCAAGAAGAGATCATTCGAGTCTTTAATCACAAACTTATTAGGTACTACTTATAGTATTTACTACTTTGATTTGATAAACTTAAGCCCGAAATTATTATTGTGGGTAGCCCTGTATTCGGTCGGAAGGTGAATTACAGTGTGGAACTTGGAGGGAAGGTCACTCGGAACGAGGGAGGAGAAGTGATCGGGGCCCAAAGCATAATGCTCCGTTGGGCGGTGGGCATCAATCAAACGGTACTGGAAAATGGGGACGCTGTGAGTGATTCCACAGGGGAAATTGTGGACTCTGAATGTTTAGAATGGGAGAAGAAATGGACTGAGCTCATGAAAAATATTTCAGCCTCTCTGCCCCCAGGAATTAATGCATATTTTGTAAATGCGCAAAGGTATATATAATCCATTTTAAATTACTGGTTTAATAATACTCATGTTTTACTATTGTTTAGTTGGATGGATATTAGTGAAGCCACTTTATTTGATGACGGACTTTTACTCGCCGTCGGCTTTTTGGTCATGTTTGTCTACGTGGGACTAATGTTGGGGAGGTTTAACTTGGTTGAGCAAAGACCCTTTTTAACGTTGGCAGGACTAAGTTGCGTCGCACTGGCCTGCATTGTGTCCTATGGAATATGCTCCCTCTTCAACATAGTTTACGGGCCAATTAACAAAATCATGCCTTTTCTCTTGCTGGGAATAGGGATAGACGACTGCTTCATTATAATGCAGTGTTGGAACAATCTGTTTCCTTCCTCGTTAACAACAAAGAGTAAGTTGAGTATCCCAGAGAAAATGTCGTTGACGATGAAACACGCCGGAGTGAGCATCACGGTGACCTCGCTGACCGATGCCGTCGCATTCCTCGTTGGTAAATAACACATACATTGACTTTGGGTTTGTGATTTTAAATTATTATTTAAAAACATTTCATTGCAGGATCAACAACGGTAATAAATACGCTTTTAAAAACATTATCGCCTGCTATACAGTTTTATCCAACTTTGATTTGTTTCAGATTTTGCCTGGACTTCAAAGTTTCTGTCTTTACGCAACAGTGGCAATAATAACAATATTTATTTTTCAAGCCACTTACTTTGTTGCCTTCTTCGCCCTTGATCAAAAACGTGTTGAACAACGCAGAAATGGATTTGTGCCTTGGATAAAATATAAAGAAAGCGACTACATTCAAAACTCTTCAAGTCAAACGAGTTTCGGTGAAACATTGTTTGACAAAGTAATCTCAAAATACATCTTCACAAAATGGGGAAAGAGTCTTGTAATTTTAATCACGGCAACTTTTCTGGGAATTACTATTTACGGAAATACGTTGTTGCGGCAAGCGTTCGATCCTCTTTGGTTTTTACCCGACGACTCTTATATGACGCAGTATATAAAGAACAGGCAAGTTTAATTTATTACACTTCTTTCAAATTAAATTAAATAATACATAGGAAATTAAAATGAGTAACGAACAGGGAGCTGTACTATCCAGGGACCGGCTACCCTGCTTTTGTCGTCGCAAACCAAGTTAATTGGAGTCAAAGTTTTGAAGCGTTTGATGGGATTTTGAAAGATTTAAAATCTACAGAAGCATTGTATCAATTTGACAATTGGTATGAAGACTTTAAAGAATATTCAAATACTAACTTTGGAACAGGTACTATTAAATATTTTATCCATGATAATATGGCCTTTTAAATATCACTTTAATTGTTCCAGACATTCCTAACCAACAATTGACACAATCGAGAGTGAACAAATACATTGGCAAGTTTTTATACAGTCCATCGGGGTCAAAGCACAGGGCATATTTCAAAGTCAACGGTAACTTTTCATGCGGTGAAAGTGTTCCTCCAGTCAAAGTAAAAAAGAGATTAAAATCTAATTGAACCATTAATAAAATTTGGCCACTTTAGACTATTGTGATGCCTCTCCGTTTCAAGAAATTTAAGGGCCCTGAAGAACATCTGCCTGCCATGCATAAAGTCAAGTCTTTGTTGGCCAATGGGAACATGTCCTTTATCAACTCTTCTCCTGACGAACGGAAATTTTTTGTTTGGGGGACAGGACTAGTGGCATGGGAAACTGACCTCATCATCAGCGCAGAGTTGTATAGGAACGTGGCTCTTTCTCTCATTTGCGTCCTCGTCACCACTTTTCTTCTGCTCGCTAATTTCAGAGTCTGTTTCCTCTGTGGACTGTGCGTCGTGTTCACTTTGTGTAATGTTGGAGGCTTTATGCACTTTTGGGGTCTTACAATTGACACCGTCTCATGCATTGACATTGTCCTCGCAATTGGTTTGTGCGTAGGTGAGGAAAAGCTTGCCCAGCTTTATTTTTAGCATGATTTAATAATATTTAATAAATGTTTTTAATTTTCCCGTGACGCAAAAAAAAAGATTATGCGTCTCATATAGCGCTGGCCTTTCTGCAAGTGAAAGGGACGAGAGAAAGCAGAGCGAAGCTGGCGCTGAAAAATATTGGTCCTGCAGTACTAAATGGTATTTTAATTTTTCTTTACTAAATATAAAGCATAAATTAATGAGATTACTTTAGGAGGGTTCAGCACGTTTTTGGCAGTAATGTTGCTCGCGACCTCAAAGTCTCATGCTTTCCAGTCCTTTTTCAAGGTGAGTCAAAAATTATATTTGCAATAAACTTGTGCTGAAATATTTAATATATTTTCCAGATATTTACTGTTGTAATTATTTTTGGACTGTTTCATGGTCTTATTTTCCTGCCTGTGATATTATCTATTTTTGGCCCTGAGCCTTATCCCTTTGCTGACTCAAGGGATGATCTTTTTGTCGTTTGTGACGAGCAGAGCAAATCTCCAAAATGTGTCGAGCTCCAGTCAGTTTGTGCTGAATCCCAAAAACTATTTTACAAAGATGCAGACGCAATTTCAAAAATGCTTGATACAAAGGATCCATTATTATCTCAAATGCTTGATAAATCAGAAGACAAAGAAAGAACTCAGCAATAATGTCTGTGATATGTGAGAGGTGTTTGTGGCCTTTGACCTGATCTCGTTTCCCAACATATTGTATGTTATAAAATAGAGTGATAATATGTTATATAATAGCACTATATATAGTGTACGCATTTGAGGGGTTTAAACTTTAAGCAGAAGCTTGTCATCCAAGTCATTTTAACTTCCTCTCCTTAATCGAGTACGGACGCAATAATTAATGTGATATTATTAGTACCAATAAAAGTATTATGTAAATCAAGTCATTTTAACAGCACTCATTTTAATCATATGCTAATTGAACTTGGAGTAACTTGCTTCAAGTTTAATATTCACTCATATAAAACATGCTTAAATGTCTGTAAATATTTATGATTAACTTGGCGAAAATCTTGCACTTAAATTAAAGGCGTAAGTTTTTTTTACCATGCTATGACTCATTCTCATTTCTTTGAAAGAAATCAATTTTTTATGAAATAAGCACAAGGAATATGAAACCAAACATTAAATATTTCACAACACGAACAAAACACAATGTTGAATGTGTTTACAACAATTATTATGCATCAAGTCAACTCTGGAAAAATATATACATAAACAAAGTACCTACTAGGATTATCATTTCTCCATATCAAAAGCGTTCAAAAATTGTTTTTATAAGTATAAGCATCATCAACTTTTTTTGTTTCCAAAAAGCAAAAATACGGTTAAATTATTAAAATGGTTTTAGGGAAGGAGCAATACATTCAAATAAATTAGTTCATTAATCTGCCCGACGGCAAATTACTGAACATTTGCAGAGAAAGTAAAAAGTGGAGTACAAACTCCAAAGAACAGGCTCCGATTCATTGACGTCGTCGTCTGCTGAGTCACAGCAAAACCGCACAAAATCTAGAAAATAATTGAAGAAAATGTTTATTTTTTGCACTCTACTTTCAGTTCATTCAAGTTTTTAAGGATGTGATAATTTCTTTGTCAAATCAAATTGATGGGAAATAAAATAAATAAGAACAATGTTGAAACTGTTGATGTGAAAATTTAACTTTGATTAAATGATAAATTAAGTAGTTTTAATTAAAGACAAAAGCTGAGAAAAATGTCATAAACTTGCAATAGTCAACTAAAGAGTAACGCTCAAGTTGAGGAATCTAAAGTCTTGTTTGGTTCTCAAACCAAAACTCGTTTAGTCGAACTATCTATGTATGTAAGTGCTCCGAAGATACTTATTTAGGTAGATAGATACAAAACAAAGCTTTGCGTAACTTTTGATTTTGACATGTTGAATAATAGCTGAACAATCATTTCCCCGACTGCACCTTCAACCGGAAAATTTGTTTATGACGCAAATTCTTATAAAAAGCAGGTTATTACATGCAAAATTTGACTTTGGAATCTTGAACTTGAATCTTGGATGTACAGCTAAATAATGCAAATCAGTTGCCAAAAAACAAAATAAAAATTACATCGTACGCAAAGTTTATGATTGACATGCACACCTTGTGAAGAATATAACTGACGGCAGTTTGGCTATAAATGTTGACCATTCATAAATTGAAGGGGTACTAAATGGAACAAGGAGACGCGTTATTACATAAATTGAGGCAAATCTTAATCCAATAAAGTGTGAGCAAATTGATTGAGTTGATTCGTCTGGCAAAGGTCGTCTGGCAATTAAAAGTTGGCAGGACCTTCATCTCGGAGGAATTCCATGAGGCTGAAGCAAGAATTATGTAAAATAGTTGTATGCGTCACAAGCTTTTCCACGAGCCTCTTTTTCAGCCCTCCATTCGCATGATCATAGTCACCTTTTATCTAGTTGACGGAAAAATATTGTATATTCATGAACAATCAAATATAATATAGCTTCATTGTTATTAAACATTTACATGATTATAGGCTTACATAAATGAATGTATATAATTTAATAATTGTAGCACAACCTTTTAGTTACAGAATATTGAATGTTTATAATATTGCCCTAAAAAACTGGAAATCCTTAGTAGGCGTAAATACAGAGGAAAGAGTTTTGCTAAACACCTTTTGTAAAAATGTGTGTTGATGGTGAAGATGCTGAAGAGCAACGATTTTTCACGTTTCAATGAGCAAATAAATGACAAACGAAAATAGCAGCGAACATCTCACTTATTGCAATACCACGCAAAAATTGCTCTCGAAGCAGAACACGGTAAGCTTTTACTCCAGAACCAGCTTTGCATCACTTTAGTAATCCCAAATTAGTGAGAGCGAAGAGTGCAGATTATAAATATATTCAGACCAATTTTAGTAGTGATATTCTAATTTCAACTCAACTAATATTATGGGGAGCTAATGAAGCGTTACGTAATAAATAACACCCATAATAACACCACACTATCAACACTCATAAAAATATTACTCGTGCTCCAGAAGACAAAAGCAGAGGAGATTTAGCCAAACAGTTTCATCGTCAGTTGCTCCCTGGGAGCAAGGGAGGAAAAATGTCGCATCCAACACAAGCCACCAAAAATGGGATTAATGGAAACAGTGAACACAAATTGGAGGAGCAAAATCATGGGAAAAGAAAACCGAAAACTGTTTTACAGAGACTGAGCAGAGCAGTCACACTTTCGCTAGAAAATTTTTTCTATAGGTTTGCAAAAATGTGTTGTATAAATTTGTTGCAGATGTGAATATGAATTTATTTAACATTTGGCTAATTTTGCAGATGGGGCGTGGCCGTGAGCCTCCACCCCTGGAAATTCATCACAATTTGTATACTTTTGGCAACATTATGCGCAACGGGATTTGTACATTTTTACGAAGAAAAAACACCGGATAAATTAATATTGCCACGTTCTTCAGAATACGCTAAAAATACAGAATGGAGTGAGTAATCAAATTTATTAACAATTGCATCATCGACAATAACTTGACCTTTGGAGCTATGCACTTTAATTATATTTCAAATCAAAGTTTTTGTCATTTTAAATATATCACTTAAAGTTGACACGTTCAAGATTAATTAGTTCATTGGCAAACATTTTTTGCAATGTTGATTCCTGATTACAACTTAATTGATTCTGCATTGCAATTTTATGTGCTTACAACTCTTTCCTTGTCATGTATAAGTATAGTTGTATTATCGTAGTATACTAGTGATTGGACTAATTTTGTTAATTGCAACTTGTAATTTTTAAATGGCTTTCCTTATGACTTATTTCAGTACGGTCTCAAGTGCCAATTCCAATTCGAGAAAACTACGCCAGTATTAGTGCAGAAAATGTGCTTACACCTGAGATATTTATTAAGGTGAGTTTTACAACCCAATCTTTTATTGACTTTGTCCATGCGAATTTATATGGAAAGTAACAATTAGTACGTAATTTTGCGTCTATTTTATATATTTAGCTAATAGATCTGCATGAAACGGTTAATGCCGTCTCGTCAAAAAATGGGAAAACGTGGAAGGATGTCTGCTTTCGGTAAACAAAACATTCCAAATCCAAACATGTATTAAGTTGCATGTTGTTGAGCAATTGTAAAAATCTCACAGCGCCCCAATTACCAAATTTGATCTCGAAGACGAAGAGACGCTCCGAAGACGAAAACGTTCTCATGAGTCTCATGAAATTCGTACAACAAACGCCCCAGAGCTTGAGGATAAATTTTTCTCGGATGAAGACAACGATTTCTTCAATGAAGTTGAAGAGTCAACAAATTCCACAAAAGCTACGAAATGGAGAACGTATCATGCAATGTCTGAAAGTTTGTACTGCTCTATAATTGACGCCTTGGACGATGCCTGCTTGGAATTCAACCCCGTGGAAATGTGGTCGTTTGACAAAGCCAAAATTTACAATCTTACAACTGAAGAAATAGTGCATGTGCTTAACCATGAAATTATCAGGTAAGAGAGTATGACAATGGGATATTATATATTATACAATCAATTTCAAGCACAATATTTCTAAAATATCAGTCCCATATTTGGCCGTAAAACAAATTACAAAATGGAGCTTGGAGGGGAATTAAAGCGAAACGACAAGGGTGAAATAATCAGTGCGCAGTCAGTGTTGATTAAGTGGGCGGCGAGTGTGGAATTGGGCGGAGAACTAGTCACAGACTCCCAAGGCCTCGTCGTCGACATTTCAGTATTAGAGTGGGAAGAGGCCTGGATTAAGGGGATGAAGAAATTTGCTAAAGACTTGCCCAAAGGAGTCAAACTTTCCTTTGCAAATGCATCTAGGTAAAAATAATTAAATAATCAGTTATGTGACGTGGACGTGACCATTCAATAATATTAAAAAATAATAGTTGGGGAGACATTTTGGATGATACTTTGATCCAAGAGGGAATCATCTTGATGTGTGGCTTCATAATTATGTTTTGTTACGTTGGATTAATGTTGGGACGAATGAACATGGTCGAACAAAGAGTGAGAACAAATGAGTAATCATGGATGAGATCAATAATTAATTGATTATTTTATATATAATTTTCAGCCAGTTTTAACTTCTGCGGGTCTGGGTTCAATTGCTTTAGCATTGATAGCTTCTTGTGGAATTGGAACTTGGCTAAATTGGCCATTTATGACCCTTAATCGTGTCTTGCCATTTCTAATCTTGGGAATTGGTCAGTTCCATTTCAATTTATTATTGTTCCATTATTATGAATAATCAATCTCTACAAATTATTGACTGATTGTGTAGGGATTGATGATATTTTCGTCATCTGTCAATGTTGGAACAATTTGTATCCTTCTCCTTTGACATCAAAAAGCCGACTGGGGATACCAGAACGGGTTGGAAGAACAATGCGCCACGCTGGCGTTTCCGTCACGGTCACGTCCCTCACAGATATCGTGGCATTTTTAGCCGGCTCCCTAACCGAAATTCCATCCCTCCGAAGTTTTTGTTTGTATGCTGCTCTGGGCATTGCCTTCCTATTCTTCTTTCAGGTGAGGACCACTTAGGAAATGCAATTTTTGATAATTGATTGAATAAATAATAATTGATTTGCAGTGCACACTTTTCGTGGCTGTGTTTGCAATTGATCAACAAAGACTGGAAGAAAGACGAAATTCATTCTTTTTCTGGATTAAATATTCAGAAGATAAAGTTATTCCTTCTACTTCCGCAAAAACGGGATACACTCAAATATTTTTTGACAAGTTTCTCTCAAAATATTTACTTAAAACACCTTCAAAGGTGACCGTCATTGTAACAACTTTGGGGCTTTTGGGTGCCGGAATTTATGGGAACATTCTCTTGAGACAACATTCGGATCCCATGTTCGTTTATTAGACTGAGACCATGTTGAAATGTTTAACTGATTTATACTGAATGCAGGTGGTTCATTCCCGAAGACTCCTACTTGGTCGAATTTTATCGAACTCATTTGAAAAATTATCCAGATATTGGGTTTCCAGCCCTCGTTTTCACCAACGAAGTGAACTGGACACAGAGTTTGCAAGAATTTGGGACCTTTATTGAAGAGCTTGAAAGATCTCCACATTTACATGATATGATGCAGTTTTACACTTCTTTTAGAGAGTTTGTGATGGCAGAATATTCTATCGGTAACAAATATAACACCCGTTGACTCATATTGTTGGAATTATTTTGAGACTTTGTTTAAATTTAACAGACGTCTCTCAAGGTCGACTTGACCAGCAAAGTTTTAACAAGTACATGGGTCGCTATTTGTACAGTCCTTACGGCGCAGCTCAAAAGTACTTCTTTAAAGTAAACGGTTCCTTTTCCTGCGGAGACAGTTTGCCACCAATTGAGGTATTTCACTCGAAGAAATAATTCGTTTCTAGATAAAAATGGATTTTGCAATTTCCAGTCTACCATTACACCTTTTCGATTTAAATTCTTTCACTCTGGGGCCGAGGAGCACATTCCTGCCATGAATAAAATTAAAAATTTGGTCCAGTCTACAAATATAACTTTTAATGACAATCCAAAAACAGAACCCAAATTTTTCTTTTGGGCCCAAATTGCATTGGCTTGGGAAGTGGATGAAGTAAGTTTTTTTTTTTTTAAATAGTGCATTGTTTGAGCGAACAAAATGATGAGGTATTATGTGTTTTATGCAGATAATAAAAGGAGAAATGTACAAGAATCTCGGCTTGTCCCTTAGTTGCGTCATGATTGTCACAGCCCTGCTTTTGGCTAATTTTAAAATGTGCTTGCTCTGCGGAATTTGTGTGGTGTTTACAGTGGTCGACGTCAGCGGTACGTGATTATTATACACTCAAAATACCCATGGAATGTAAAATTCTTTGATTTAGGGATCATGCACTTTTGGAACTTGACAATTGACTCTGCTTCTTGTACCACTTTGGTACTCGCAGTTGGTCTCTGCGTAGGTCAGTTGGAACTTTTTAAAAGTAATTTGCCAAGATTATTTAATTTTTGTTTTTTGATGGTTTTCAGATTATGCTGCTCACATTTGTAAGTCATACAGTTGGTGCCCTTCTAAAGTGGGAGGGTGAAAATCATTTGGACCGATTTTTAGAGCTTATGTACTTGAATTGTTTTCGCCGCTTTGCCTCGCCGCTGTGGCGCAGTGGGCAACAGCGCTGATTGTGGGGTCATTGGACCCAGTTTCGAATCTTATCTATGGCAATCTTTTTGCTTCATTTTGCTGTACCCAAAAGCTTCA